>SJYT01007324.1:141414-159917 GCA_006410635.1 Cephalophus harveyi | reverse complement strand
AAAGTTATGACCAACCTAGATAGCATATTGAAAAGCAGAGACATTACTTTGCCAACAAAGGTCCATCTAGTCAAGGCTATGGTTTTTCCAGTAGTCATGTATGGATGTGAGTGTTCGACTATAAAGAAAGCTGAGCACGGAAGAATTGATGCTTTTGAACTGTGGTGTTGGAGAAGACTCTTGAGAGTCCCTTGGACTGCAAGGAGATCCAACCAGTCCATACTAAAGGAGATCAGTCCTGGGTGTTCATTGGAAGGACTGATGCTAAAGCTGAAACTCCAATACTTTGGCCACCTCATGCGAAAAGTTGACTCATTTGAAAAGACCTTGATGCTGGGAAGATCGAGGGCAGGAGGAGACGGGGTCAACAGAGGATGAAATGGCTGGATGGCATCACTGACTTGATGGACATGAGTTTGGGTGAACTCCAGGAGTTGGTGATGAACAGGGAGGCCTGGCGTGCTGTAGTTCATGGGGTCGCAAAGAGTCGGACACAACTGAGTGACTGAACTGAAATGAACCTTTATATTTTAAATAAATTTCATAAATTAGTATCAGTCTGTAGATTTAGAAACTGAAAGAAATAAATGATGTTCCCTAAGAAGTCAACCAGTGAGAAAGGCCTAATTTTGTACTGTGATTAATACAATGATGCCCAGAATATGCACATAAATATCATGTAAGGACCACTACAGAGTACTCAGTGTTTAGCTACATTATGAAATTCACAGTTTAAGAGGGAGAGGCCCAAAAGCACTTTGCCATTTAAAATCCAGAACTGTAGGTTTTTAATCAATTTCTGCTCAACATGCTACAGAGGAAATCTTCGTTCCTTCAGAAAAGTAAAAGGAAATTAGAAATAAACATACCTTCACAGCTTTGAGACTACTTCAAATTATTCTGTGCATTTATAGAACGAGACAATTTAAAGCATTAAGATGGTGGTATATATGTATACTTATTGACACAGAGAGCTTAATAACTTGTTGAAAGATAAATGGTTATAGAAGAATATTTAAAATTTAACCTCTGTATATTACACACACACACACAGGAGACATCTGGAAAGACATCCATAAAGTAATGAGAAATGTATCCCCAAATAGTAGAATTATAAGAGGATTTAAGTTTTTTGTTGTTGTTGTTCTCTTATCTTTATCTTTTTTTCTAAAATGAACACAGATTACTTATATAATTAAAATGGTAAAAATAGACTTTGTTTTGAATACTGTGATTGCAAAACAGGTTTCTTATTATTTTTTCCCTACAAAAATATCTTTTAGAATCTACAACAAAGATAAAACCAAGGTGCCTTTACCATCTTCAGAAGCTCAAAAAGTATTCAATTTTTTTGCATCAAATATGAATCAATAAATACAAAGGGAAGCCTGTGAAAGGGAACAAATGTATGGGGTCATGACCTATCTCTTCTCTTTCTGCTTTGCTTCTAGTCCCTTCTCTCTCAAAGAGATATAGCTCCTTTTTTTTTAATTGTTGAATTTTTATTATTATTTAAATATAAATTTATTTATTTTAATTGGAGGCTAATTACTTTACAATACTGTATTGGTTTTGCCATACATCAACATGAATCCGCCAACAGTATACACGTGTTCCCCATCCTGAACCCCCCTCCCTCCTCCCTCCCCGTACCATCCCACTGGGTCATCTCAGTGCACCAGCCCCAAGCATCCTGTATCATGCATCGAACCTGGACTGGTGACTCATTTCATATATGATATTATACATGTTTCAATGCCATTCTCCCAAATTATCCCACCCTCTCCCTCTCCCACAGAGTCCAAAAGACTGTTCTATATATCTGTGTCTCTTTTGCTGTCTCACATACAGGGTTATTGTTACCATCTTTCTAAATTCCATGTATATGTGATATAGCTCTATTTCACTCCTTTTGATTTCTTAAATCAGGATGCTCCTTCTAGGGTAAGCATAGAATTCATGGTTTAGAATTTACCTTCAGACCATCTGCCATCTTCTTCGTATCTGAAACATGCAAGTACCCCTGCCTTGTTGGAAAGTGTACAGAAGTATCACTTCAGGAGCACATTTGCAGAGTTTATTTCTACCCACTTTTATCTCTTATTAATAGGGCACTTTGAATCACTCCATTTGCTTATTCATAAGGTTGAAAGCTACAAGTATAGATCATATTTACTTTACAAGGGATCAAATTCCCAAAGTCGTCATAATGAACAATAATGACAGGTACCATTTTTACCATAGAAAGATTCTCCTTATGTATCCTGCAAATTTCACAAGTATTTTTAAGAATGGACTCCTAATTCCAAAACCAGTGGACTACATTCATTAAAAAATACAAGACAGTACTGGATACCAAGCTGATGCCATAAATACAACTGAAGCTCTTACCCTTAGGTTTGGAATTACGGCTTGTTAGATGTAGTATTAGACTTTATCATCTGTGGCAAGTAAAGGTTAGTTTTTTATCTTATAATTTTTCACAATTAATCTCATATTCTCAAGGCCTATTGTTCCAGTTTTTGAGGTACCATTAACATACAACAAACTGAACATATTTAAAGTACATTTGATATTTTTGATGGTATTCGTTTTCTAATGTTAATTTGCATTTACTGCCTGTATATAGAAATACAATTAATTTCTTCATATTGATCTCGTACTCTGCAAACTTTCAAAATTCCTTTACTAGTTTTAGGAGTTCTACTTTCGTAGATTCCATTGGATTTTTGATATAGACAATCACATTGTCTGTGAATACAGGCTTTTCCTTCTGCTTTTCCAATCTGGATGCCTTTTGTTTCCTTCCTTTATTTCCTTGGCTAGAATTTCCAGGATAACATTAAACAACATTAGTGAAATCAGATATCCTTGCCTTGTTCCAAATCTTAGGGAAAAAGCATTCAGTCTTTCACTGTTAAGCGGGATATGAGTTTTAAGTTTCCCATCAATTTCCTTTATTAGGCTGAAGACCTTTCCTTTTATTTCTAGTTTTTTGGAAAGTTTTTATTAGGAACGGATGTTGGATTTAGTCATTGCTTTTCCACACCTATTGAGATGATCATATGACTTTTCCTTTTTCAGTCTGTTAATATAATGCTCATCAGCTTAATAATATTATTCACATTTCATTTTTTTACTATTTTAAATTCCCAAACCAATTTCGAATAAGCAGAAGGTTGGTCAAGGTTGCTGCCTTGATGACACTGACTTGGACTGAGTGAGATAGATAAATAACTATTTTTTTTCCTAAGAACACTCCTGTGAATTTCAACGGTCTAAATCTGTTTCAACTGGCTTTCTGTCTACATTTGCAAGATGCAATTGTGTTGGTTCTGAACTACCTTTAGGAAAGGGAAAAAGCACTGTGAATTTTAATGGAGACCTGGGTTCGATCCCTGGGTCGGGAAGATCCCCTGGAGAAGGAAATGGCAATCCACTCCAGTGTTCTTGCCTGGAGAATCCCATGGACGGAGAAGCCTAGCAGGTTACAGTCCATGGGGTCGCAAAGAGTCGGACACGACTGAGCGACTTCACCTCACCTCACCTCACCTCTATGCAGCTTTAAATGTGGCCCTAAACCATGATCTCTAACTGAAGAATTGGTCTGAACAAATAAAGACAAATAAAAATGGATCCTGTGTCTTTAATGGCACTCTTTTATGCAAAATGAAACTTTTGGAACACTTATCTTTTCATGAAGTTGGAGTACCAGTCATATTAGAAACTATTTCCAGTAATGGGGTCCAAGAGACATGAACTTATCTAAATTTCACCCTAATTCTATGTACCCTTCGGCACATGGTTATACTCCATTAACAAAAGTGAAGAAATATTCAAAAGCTTCTTTTAATTGAGAAAGTTTCTATCAAGAAATGAACCTGGACATGCAACCAAGACAAGCAATTGCAGTAATCTCAGGCCAATTTAAATTGTATATTATAAACTTTCTATGTAGAAAAAGTTTATAGGTTTTGTATTCAAAAGCTTCATGGAAAAAATATCATATGAAGGTATTTTGTTTCCTAAGCAGGATCTGAGTTTCCATTGTAAAGAAAACCTCTCTGAGTATCTAGA
Source organism: Cephalophus harveyi (assembly GCA_006410635.1). Lineage (NCBI taxonomy): Eukaryota > Metazoa > Chordata > Mammalia > Artiodactyla > Bovidae > Cephalophus > Cephalophus harveyi. Next base: position 155,840 of record SJYT01007324.1, on the reverse strand, counting down.
ACTCCTTGACATGGTATGCATGATGAAAATAGACATGTTGGTTTGTGCTGATCATGGTCAATAAAAACATATTTGGTCTATGAGCCAGGATCCATTCAGACTGGCACGATTCTGAACTAGACTGGATTTTCTTCTGCAGTTCAAGGGCATAAGGAAACTGAGAAGTAAGTAGACTTGCCACTTGAGCACTGGGGGAGAAAAAGCAATTGACTAAAAGAAACACCACTTGAATAAGTTTAGATACCTCCACAAAGCAATGCATTCACTTCACTGGAAAAAACCAAGAGACATTCAAAGAGCTTAAGGGATTAGAGGAATTTTTCCTATTAATTTCAGCATTGTGTATGAATTTGGAATTTGCTTAAATACTAATAAATAAGTCTTGTATAAAAAGTCTGCTTCACTCATTATAGATAATAAAATTAGGAACATATTTTCTTTGTTTAAGCATGATAAAAATTTAGACGAGATCATGAACTTTCACACCAAAATTATTCCATTCTCAGTTTGTTTCTTTTTAAAAATAGCTATAAGCATGAATGCAAGAATATCAGCTTGTAGAAAAAATTTCTCTACCATGTCTTAAGACTAAATAGAACTTCTAAGTCAATCTATAGCAAAAAGTCTAAATTGGTACGTAAGTTATATGGGAATTACAAATAATAATAGTAATATCCACAATATGCAATATAAACTAAAAGTTCAAGCATTACACAAAAATGAAGTATCTATGAATCTCAGATTATACTTTTATATAATTATAAAGGCCAACATTTTACCCAAGTGATCAATTCATAAAAAGTTGTATTTGATAAAATTAACAGTTGAACTGGTAATTTCATAAACATATTGGCTATTGGTGATACAGTGACCAAGGCTGACAGAGAGTCCATGGATCAGTGAAATATAGTGCAATCAAAATTGTTAATAATACTGAGAGTGGCACTGACACAGATTCCTTACCATGTGTAACACAGTTAGTGGGAAGCTTCTGTATAGCATAGGAAGCTCAGTTTGGTGCTCTGTGATGGCCTAGATGGGCAGGATTGGGGTGGGGGGAGGCTCACAAGGGAGGGGATACATACACACACACACACACACACACACACACACACACATATATAGCTGATTCATGTTGTTGTACAGTAGAAACTAACACATCATTGTAAAGCAACCATACTTCAATTTAAGAAACAACAGATAATAAAGAAATTATTACAAGGGCCAAACAAAATGATTCTGAAATCAACATACAAGTACAGATGAACAGAAAGAGGAGATGCAGCCCATCAAGTCACTTATTTCACTCAGTTCTGGGGGGCCTGGGGGGAGTATGTTTTCCTTTAGTTTGTGCAGAAGCTTTAGAATGTGAATACTCCCATGTACCATTCCTAAACCACTGTGAACGTCAGTGAGTTTAGTCAATCTGAACATAAATGCAGAGTTAAGGTAAAAGCGGATATTCCATAAACACTCTTATGTGCAAATATAAAATAAATTAATTTTGTTTTTTTTTTAAATGAATTTAGAAAACAAAAAACTAGACGACCTTGTCAGAAATTAATTAGAAAGGAAAAACCTGGTGAATAAAATCAGTATGGTCTCCTAAGGACTGGATTATTGATTTCTCAGAATCTGCTCCCAGCATCTTTAAATCTATTTATGAATGAAATGCATTGGGTTGAGCAGGTGCATTTGTAATTCCAATCCTAGTTACTCTTGAGGGCCTCAGGGATTTCTATTTAACAGCTGAGGTTTTAAAACTTCCCAAATTTGAGATTACTGACTTCTGATTCCACCTTGTCCCCTCACCAGTCATGATTCAAATAAGGTTTTGGGATATTCTTTAGTAATAATAGGGTTTTCTGGTTTTTATATCCCAGTTTCATGAAAAATCTGAATAACTCTGTTTAAGATAGTTTACTGAAAAAAAAAAAAGGATATAAATGTGCAGAAAGGGAACATAACTAGAGTGTGAAAATATGATGCTGCAATCCCAGTGACAAATTCTCAGGATACCATTTGTTGGCATTTTGGAAAGTCACAAAGTGCCGATGAGATTCTCTGCTAAGTGGTTCCATCTGTTGTACACACAAGGCCTGTGTGTCAAGTCACATTCTAATGGATTGTTTGCACCTTAAAATAAAACCTTCAGTGATGTGCACCAATGCAAAGATTGTGGCAATAGGAAAGGGAACATGTGCCAGAGCTAGAAATAGACACACAAATAAAGCACTCCCTATGCATCAAGATCTCTCATTTGACTGGTCAGAGAGACACATTATTGGTGCAAATTTATGAAGTGGGAACTCTCAAGGGAGAGTCAGGAGAAGGCTTCACAGAGAGTAGCACTGAAGTGGTCCCTGGAAAAATGAAAAGGGGCTTTCCAGGCAGATCATCAGAAGTCACTGATACATGACTTTAAGATATGTTTTGTAAAACAAGGGACACATACAGACTGAAAGTGAAGGGCCAGGAAAAGACATTTCACACAAATGGAGACCAAAAGAAAGCAGGAATAGCAATACTCATATCAGATAAAATAGACTTTAAAATAAAGGCCATGAAAAAAGACAAAGAAGGACACTACATAATGATCAAAGGATCAATCCAAGAAGAAGATATAACAATTATAAATATATATGCACCCAGCATAGGAGCACTGCAATATGTAAGGCAAATGCTAACAAGTATGAAAGGGGAAATTAATAGTAACACAATAATAGTGGGAGACTTTAATACCCCATGCACACTTATGAATAGATCAACTAATAAAATTAGCAAGGAAACACACTTTAAATGATACAATGGACCAGTTAGAACTAATTGAAGTCTATAGGACATTTCACCCCAAAACAATGAATATCACCTTTTTCTCAAGTGCACACGGAACCTTCTTCAGGACAGATCACATCCTGGGCCATAAATCTAGCCTTGGTAAATTCAAAAAAACTGACATCTTTCCAAGCATCTTTTCTGATCACAATGCAGTAAGATTAGATGTCAACTACAGGGAAAAAACTATTAAAAATACAAACATATGGAGGCTGACATTTCTGAATAACCAACAAATCACAGAAGAAATCAAAAAAAGAAATCTCAATATGCATAGAAATGAATGAAAATGAAAACACAACAACCTAAAACCTATGGGATTGTGGATTCATGTCAATGTATGGCAAAACCAATACGGTATTGTAAAGTATAATAAAGTAAAAATTAAAAAATTAAAAAAATAATAATAAATAAATAAATAAAACCTATGGGATTCAGTAAAAGCAGTGCTAAGGGGAAGGTTCATAGCAATACAAGCTTACCTCAAGAAACAAGATAAAAATGAAATAAACGACCTAACTCTACACTAAAAGCAACTAGAAAAAGAAGAAATGAAGAACCCCAGGGTTAGTAGAAGGGAAGAAATCATAAAAATTAGGGCAGAAATAAATGAAAAAGAAACAAAGGAGACCATAACAAAAATCAACAAAGCTAAAAGCTGGTTCTTTGAGAAGATAAATAAAACAGACAAACCATTAGCCAGACTCATCAAGAAACAGAAGAATCAAATCAACAAAGTTATAAGTGAAAATGGAGAAATCACAACAGACAACACAGAAATACAAAGGATCATAAGAGACTACTATCAGCAACTATATGCCAATAAAGTGGACAACTTGGAAGAAATGGAAAAATTCTTAGAAAAGTATAACTTTCCAAAACTGAGGAAGAAATAGAAAATCTTAACAGACCCATCACAAGTGTGGAAATCGAAACTGTAATCAGAAATCATCCAGCAAACAAAAGACCAGGACCAGACAGCTTCATAGCTGAATTCTACCAAAAATTTAGAGAAGAGCTAACACCTATCCTACTCAAACTCTCCCAGAAAACTGCAGAGGAGGGTAAACTTCCAAACTTATTCTATTAGGCCACCATCACCCTAATACCAAAACCAGACAAATCTGTCACAAAAAAAGAAAACTATAGGCCAATATCAATGATGAACATAGATGCAAAAATCCTTAACAAAATTCTAGCAATCAGAATCCAACAACATACTAAAAAGATCATACATCATGACCAAGTGAGCTTTACCCCAGGTATGCAAGGATTCTTTAATATCCACAAATCAATCAATGCAATACACCACAGTAACAAACTGAAAGATAAAGCCTTTGACAAAATCCAACATCCATTTATGATAAAAACCCTCCAGAAAGCAGGCATAGAAGGAAAATACCTCAACATAATAAAAGCCATATAAGATAAACCCACAGCAAATATTATCCTCAATGGTGAAAAATTGAAAGCATTTCCCCTAAAGTCAGGAACAAGACAAGGGTGCCCACTCTCACCACTACTGTTCAACATAGTTTTGGATGTTTTAGCCACAGCAATCAGAGCAGAAAAAGAAATAAAAGGAATCCAGATTGGAAAAGAAGAAGTAAAACTGTTTGCAGACAACATGATCCTCTACATAGAAAACCCTGAAGACTCCACCAGAAAATTACTAAAGCTAATCAATGAATATAGTAAAGTTGCAGCAAATAAAATTAACACACAGAAATCCCTTGCATTCCTATATACTAACAATGAGAAAAAAGAAAGAAAAATTAAGGAAACAATTCCATTCACCATTGCAACGAAAAGAATAAAATACTTAGGAGTATATCTACCTAAAGAAACAAAAGACCTATATATAGAAAACTATAAAATACTGATGAAAGAAATTAAAAATGACATAAATGGATGGAAAAATATATCGTTTTCATGGATTGGAAGAATCAATATAGTGAAAATGAGTATACTACCCAAAGCAATCTATAGATTCAATGTAATCCCTATCAACCTACCAATGGTATTTTTCAGAGAACTAGAACATAATTTCACAATTTGTATGGAAATTAAAAAAACCTCAAATAGCCAAAGCAATCTTGAGAAAGAATAATGGAACTAGAGGAATCAACCTGCCTGACCTCAGACTATACTACAAAGCTACAGTCATCAAGACAGTATGGTACTGGCACAAAGACAGAAATATAGATCAATGGAACAAAATAGAAAGCCCAGAGATAAATCCACGCACCTATGGACACCTTATGTTTGACAAAGAAGGCAAGAATATACAATGGAGAAAACATAATCTCTTTAACAAGTGGTGCTGGTAAAACTGGTCAACCACTTGTAAAAGAATGAAATTAGAACACTTTCTAACACCATACACAAAAATAAACTCAAAATGGATTAAAGATCTAAATGTAAGACCAGAAAATATGCAACTCCTAGATGAGAACATAGGCAAAACACTCTCTGACATAAATCACAGCAGGATCCTCTATGACCCACCTCACAGAATACTGGAAATAAAAGCAAAAATAAACAAATGGGACCTAATTAAACTTAAAAGCTTTTGCACAGCAAAGGAAATTATAAGCAAGGTGAAAAGACAGCCTTCAGAATGGGAGAAACTAATAGCAAATGAAGCAACTGACAAAGAATTAATCTCAAAAATATACAAGCAACTCCTGCAGCTCAATTCCAGAAAAATAAATGACCCAATCAAAAAATGGGCCAGAGAACTAAACAGACATTTCTCCAAAGAAGACATACGGATGGCTAACAAACACATGAAAAGAGGCTCAACATCACTCTATCAGAGAAATGCAAATCAAAACCACAATGAGGTACCATTTCACACCAGTCAGAATGGCTGCGATCCAAAAGTCTACAAGCAATAAATGCTGGAGAAGGTGTGGAGAAAAGGGAACCCTCTTACACTGTTGGTGGGAATGCAAACTAGTATAGCCACTATGGAGAACAGTGTGGAGATTCCTTAAAAAACTGGAAATAGAACTGCCATATGACCCAGCAATCCCACTGCTGGGCATACACACTGAAGAAACCAGAATTGAAAGAGACACATGTACCCCAATGTTCATCACAGCACTGTTTATAATAGCCAGAACATGGAAGCAACCTAGACGTCCATCAGCAGACAAATGGATATGAAAGCTGTGGTACATATACTCAATGGAGCATTACTCAGCCATTAAAAAGAATACATTTGAATCAGTTCTAATGAGGTGGATGAAACTGGAGCCTATTATACAAAGTGAAGTAAGCCAGAAAGAAAAACACCAATACAGTATACTAATGCATATATATGGAATTTAGAAAGATGGTAATGATAACCCTGTATGCGAGACAGCAAAAGAGACACAGATGTATAGAACAGTCTTTTGGTCTCTCTGCAAGAGGCCAAGGATGGGATAATTTGAGAGATTGGCATTGAAACATGTAAAATATCATATGTGAAACGAATCGCCAGTCCAGGTTTGATGCATGAAACAGGATGCTCCGGGCTGGTGCACAGGGATTACCCAGAGGGATGGAATGGGAAGGGAGGTGGGAGGGGGGTTCAGGATGGGGAACACATGTACACCAGGGATTCATGTCAATGTATGGCAAAACCAATACAATATTGCAAAGTAATTAGCTTCCAATTTAAATAAATTTATAGTAAAAATTAAAAAGCCTATTTCAAGTGGAAAAAAAAAAAACCATCAATGGCTACATTAAAAAAAAAAGAAGAAGAAGCAAGGCTTCAGAATGATCAGGTGGTCCTATGAGACACAGACTACAGGGCCCCAGTTCCTGATTCAATAGGTCTGAAATGGGGTCGGGAATTTGCCTTTCTAACAAGTTTACCTGATTGGAATATAATTCATAAAATGAAAACTACTACAAAATGAACACAGGAATACATAAGACCAATGCCAATTCCTTCCTGCAGACTTTGCCGTCTAGAATTTGTATGCAACCCTCCTCACTCTGCTTCTTTTCACATCTGCTCTGAACATATTTAGGGGGCCCCTACACAACTACATTGAAAGCACTTCCCAGCCCTACTTTGTGTTTTCATATATTACCCAGTACTAGTCCAGCATCTCAGAGTGGCCAACATCTAATTTCAATCTCATTAGGATCAGAAAAACCACCAGGTTTCAGGGCCCTTGCTATCCCTAAACTCTCTATAGCTCTATTACCCTGCCTTATGTTGTTACTTNAAAGCACTTCCCAGCCCTACTTTGTGTTTTCATATATTACCCAGTACTAGTCCAGCATCTCAGAGTGGCCAACATCTAATTTCAATCTCATTAGGATCAGAAAAACCACCAGGTTTCAGGGCCCTTGCTATCCCTAAACTCTCTATAGCTCTATTACCCTGCCTTATGTTGTTACTTTCTAAGTTATTTATTTACACTTCTCTCCATTCACATATAATCTCCATGAGGACAGAGAACTTGTTCACTTTGTTCACTGGCTTGCAGTACATGTCCAGATTTTTTCTTAAACTAATAACACTTATTTTAGTAGTATCAATAACACTGGACATGAATTCTCCCAGAATTAAGTTTGTAAGTTATTTAGAAATTCAGCTTCTCTGAAGATATCTTTGGCAGAGACAAGGTTAATGCTCCCTTATTCAAGTAGAGATACCATTTTCTAACTTCTCTTGTTCAATTTCTTTCTGATATTTACTCCAGGCTGGAGAAGGACAGTATCCATCACTTCTCAAATTGAGAGAAGGCAGTGGTAATAAACTAAGCTACCTACATCATGTAATTGTACTGACTTTATGAGTCATATTTTTCTGAGTTAGGGAAAATAGCTGTTTGGGTTTAGACTAGAGTAGAATTCTGACTCATGTCAACAAATCACTGACAAACTAGACACTGATAAAAATAAAAGAGTGAAGGCAAATTTTATTAGTGAAAACCTACAACTCTACACAGCTATTGGTTAATTATGAGTTGACTCAATGTCCTTTAAAACACAAACACACACAGCTATATGCCAACAATTAAAAACAATAATTTGAAAGATATGAATACTTACCAAAAATATTATTCTGCATTGGGATTTTTTAAAAGATAGAAACTACCGAAAAAGTCAATCATGCTCCATTTGTAATCTGAATCCAGAATTCCTCAAACCCTGGTAAGTCTATTACCTTAAGTGGTTTTCTCAAACAGAACTATTTTTAATCTGAAAATTATGGTGGCATGTAAAGGAGGCATTAAATTGTAATATTTCCTCAATATTTCATAGTTGTGTTTTATTTTCATTACACTGGAAAAGTGATGGTGGTATTTGCTTCACTCCTCACCATGATATCTTAAGTTTTTTGTTTTTCTTTTTTAATTTTTACTTTATTTTACTTTACAATACCGCATTGGTTTTGCCATACATTGACATGAATCCACCATGGGTGTATATGAGATCCCAATCCTGAATCCCCCTCCCACATCCCACCCCACATCCTCTCTCTGGATCATCCCCGTGTACCAGCTCCAAGCATCCTGCATCCTGCATTGAACATAGGCCGGTGCTTCGTTCTTACACGACAGTATACATGTTTCAATGCCATTCTCCCAAATCATCCCACCCTCTGCCTCTTCCACAGAGTCCAAAAGTCCGTTCTATACATCTGTGTCTCTTTTGCTGTCTCGCATACAGGGCCATCATTGCCATCATTCTAAATTCCATATATATGTGTCAGTATACTGTATTGGTGTTTTTCTTTCTGGCTTACTTCACTCTGTATAATAGGTTCCAGTTTCATCCATCTCATTAGAACAGATTCAAATGAATTCTTTTTGATGGCTGAGTAATACTCCATTGTGTATATGTACCACAGCTTTCTTATCCATTCATCTTAAGTTTTTTAATGTCACTGCTCTGTATACTCACAGCATACTGACGGCATGGATTTCCTGGTGGGGACAGGGCTGACAAAACCATGATAATAACAGGGAACAGAAGAGAGTTTGATTGGAAAGGAGAGGTTAAATATGTATCCATGGAAACAAGTGCTATCACATGGAAAACCTAATTTTTTCCCCCTTTCTTTACACTTTAAGCAGGCCAAGTAAACTTGTTGGAACTGAGCTAAGTTGGGAAAGAGGAAAAATTCAAAATCATCAACAAGTGATTTTCAACTTGGTATGCATCAGAATTTTCTACAGAAATTATTCAAAATATCTGAGCTTCATCTCTCCAACTACCTAATCAAAAACTCCCATGGAAATGTCTGGGCACCTGTATTTTTAGAAACCCATTCAGGTGATTCTAGTGACTCAGCACAATTTAAGAGTTGTTGGTTTAGACTACACACTAACTATGCACCAAGGACTTTACTAACCCATTCCCATGTACTATCTAAGTTAATTTATTCATCTTCACCACAATTGTACAATGTAAGTATTATTATTATTATCCCCACTTTGCAGAGAAAGAAACCAAGACTCAGTAACTTTGCCAAGATCACATAACCCATAAGTAAAAAAGCAAGAATTAGCTGGCTCTGAATCTCACAAACTGCCTCCAATCATATTGGGTATAATGCCCCATATAAGTCTAGACTATTTCTGTCTAAGTAAAACCAAAAGCTATTAATGAGTCTGTCCAGAAATAACTAATATTTTTATCTACTGAGTGTAACCAATGAGGAAAATATATATATTGATATATATTAAAATTCAGAAATGTGCCTAACTGTCATAACAAGTGCCTTCTGTGTTCAGCACTTGGGAAGGTTATTTATTGGAAGTTGTTCTATTTTTCTCTTCAACTTTTTCTTTTAACTAACTTTTATTGGAGTACAGTTACTTTACAATGTTGTGCTAGTTTCTGCAGTTCAGCAAAGTGAGTCAGCTGTATATACATGTACTTCCCCTCTTTTTTGGATTTTCTTCCCATTTAGGTCACCACAGAGGATTGAATAGATTTCCCTGTGCTATCCAGTAGGTTCTCTTGTTCTCAGTCACTTCAGTTGTATCCAACTCTTTGTGGCCCTATGGACTGGAGTCTGCCAGGCTCCTCTGTCCACGAGATTTTCCAGGCAAGAACACCAGAATGGGTTGCCATGCCCTCCTCTAGGGGATCTTCCCAACCCAGGGACTGAACTCGTGTCTCCTGCATCTCCTGCATTGCAGGTGGATTCTTTACTGCTGAACCACCAGGGAGGCCCCCATGTTCTCTTTAGTTACCTATTTTATATTTACATAGCTCCTGTATATATATATATACGCCAATCCCAAACTCCCAATTCATACCACCTTCCCTTCTCCTCTTGGTATCCATACATTGGCTCTATATCTGTGTCTCTTATTTCTGCTTTGCAAATAAGTTCACCTGTATCATTTTTCTAAATTCCACATAAGTGATATTATATGATATTTAATTTTCTCTTTATGACTTACTTTACTTTGTAAGACAGTCTCTAGGTCTCCTCGACCTTTTATTGAGACGTTTGAATGAAACATTGGTGCTCAGGGTAAAGAATTTACTTATAGTTAATTCTTGAATTTATAGTTCCCTGAACTTAAACAATGAATTGATAGATCTGTGACTGTTATAAAATAGCTACTAGAAAGCTTTCAGCTTCCAGGACACTGGATTCGGAAGGTAAGATAGGAATGCTCAGCTGAAAAGGTAATACAGGTAGACACAATAAGAAGGTTTTTAATTTTCTGGTATGTTTATAGGAGGGTATGAGGATGGCATTATTTCACAACAGAGAGAAATCAAAGTAACAAATTATTTTACAAGACGCCTGCAATTACAACCAGAATTTCCTGTTTCCAAAGAGGAACAATTAGCAGGTGTTCATGAAGCCTCCAGCAGGTCATACCATTTGGAATAAGCCACAAATTGCTCAACATTAACTCTATTTAATTTTGCTTTGCTTCACTCTGCTCAGAGGCAGTGGGATTCAGGGATTCACTATCCTCATTTTATGTCATTAGGCTTTTATTCTTTTCTTCAGTTCTCTGCAGCATGGACCTTTCCAGTTGCTATTCAATTAATTTTTGGAACTTCCTTTGTTTCCTGGCTGAGCCAGTTTTGGCCTTATCAATCACTCTCTAAGCCATATGTTCTTTATTGGAGAGGTTTAATACATGTTTCCTAAGCAAACAATTAAATGAATGAAAGAAGGCATGCCTCACTAGGCAGCTCATGCATGAGCAGTTCTGCCTGGCATAAAGCTCCCAATGTTAGGCAGAAATCTTCATTCAATCTCCCTCCAGTAGCCATCATTCTGCTTTGCTGGATATATAAACAACTCTTCCCAAGGGCTAGGCCTTTAATGTCTGAAGGAAATGATAATGAAGACCTAAATCCTAATTCTTCTACATGCTTATCAATTGATTCTTTTAGAACATGACTTCTAGATATTTCACAATTTTGATCATCCTTCTTGGGAGAGTTTGTCCCTATTAACAAGTGGCACTAAGAACTGACCATGGTACTTCTGATACAAGCTCAACATTGCAGTTTCCTCTGAATCTTTAACTTTCTTCTTCACACTCCTGTTTCATCCAAAAATAGTATGTTTTATCAGCACAGATTTCAAGAGTTTATGTGGTATTTCAGGAAAGCAATGCTTTGCAATTAATTAAAATGTCTTATCACTTCTCTATAGGCCATACTTAAAAAACATTAAAATCAGATACTATTAATTGAAAATCCAGAATGTGCCATATACTATGAGGTGCATTTAACATCCATGAAGGCAAACAGTGCAACAAACAAACAAATGCAGCCTTAAGATCTAGGAACAACTCTTATCCATGTTTAATACATTGAAGTTGTGACTTTTGATCAAATAGGAAGTATTTAATCAATGTTTTCCTGAATATGTGGAGGACTTCTCCATCTATTAAATGGGGATTATGGTACCTCCCTTGTAAAACTGTTGCAAAAAGGCAAAATGTAGGTAAACTATCAAGAAGAGACCCATGCATAGAGTTGGGACTTAATAAACATAGTATTTGCTATCATGGTTATCATCATCTTCATGTTCTCTAAAGGCACAGCCTGTACATTTGCAGGTGTTTTCTTATTTTTAACTTAAATGTCCCATCATGTATTTGTAGATATATACTTGTATATAATCAATTTTCTCCAGAAAAAATTTTTGAAAAATTATTCCATCATTCAATTCAAACTCAATAAACATGAAATGCATTCATCAAAATACTGATTCAAGTATTGGCCAGACAAAGAAGGGTCAACTTTATCCTCCAAAATTATATGATTCCCCAAACCATTACAGCCCACATCACTTCTGTAATTAATTGGCTGGTCTACTTTACCTGGGATTACCTGATAGCTTTCTTCACACATTGTCTATTTCTTTGTCACTTCATGTATCTTTCAAGCTATGGATAACCCTCAACAAATTCACATCACATTATAATCAGATGTTAAAAATGAAGAAGATTGGGATCTGTCCAAGCTCAAAAATGTATTAAATAATAAGGAAATCACTATCATTTAGCCATCAGCTAAGCAATGTTAGGTCTCTTTAAACTCTTAACATTTCCTCCTGAATCATTTTGACGTGTGTCTCATGGTTAAGAAGAGTGAAGAATGGTTTGATGGATCGTGTAACATAGGAGATCATACTTAAAAGGGACATTTTCCTCCATTTTCAGTATTTTTTAAACTTGATCTTTTAAGAGTCTCCTCAAAAGAGCATTTGATGAAATGAAAATGCATTAAAATCAAATGTACCTGACCTCTTCTCTTCCTCTGCCCTCAGAACATTTTGTCAGTCACTGCCCAAAAGGAAATTAGCCAATTTAGCTATTAGTCAACAACAGCTTTTATTCCTTCATCCCAATGGCCTGTCCCTCTGGACTTCCCATTCTTATCATGCAGGTGGAGGGATTGAAGAGTGAAAAAGCAGCATGCAAACCAAAGGTGAAGGCTGTAAAATCCCTGATTTGACTCTTGGATATCCTGAGTTATGTTTGTTTCCATCTGTTTTTCAAGATCATACACCTACTTATGATCCCACTGTCTCAATTTCCTCATCTACAAATTAAAGGGAATATGAAACTTGTTTTTCCCTCAAAGTCCCAGTATATACCTATTTCTGTCATAGAAGTCCAACAGCTGGATTTTTGTCTTTAAATAATTACTTTAATATTGCATAGAAACCATCTGCTAAAGAATGCATCTGATCTTCTGGTATATGGTTTGCACAAGTCAATTATTTAGGGCATTCATATCCACTATGACCATTTACATCAATTCTAACTGGAATTCTGTTCATCAGAAAACAGAGGCTCAAGTTTGACATAGATAGTGGTCTGAAAACAGACTAGAAGGTTTTCATTAAGGAGAAGAGTCTATGGATTACCATCTAAGTTATGAATCACATAAGAAACTGGTACGTAAAGCATTTCCTATTCATTTCATCAATTCACAAGCATTGATTAAGCTTCTACTGTCTGTAACTGAGCTATCATGTCACTCATTTGTCACTTTAGAATCTGCTGCTGAATCGCTATGAAAATGAAAAGGCTCATGCATGGTGTTTGCTGCTAAAGTTGATACAACATTTATTCATAAGATTCATATATTCTTAACCAGTAAATCAATTTCTTTGACTCTTCTTTCTCCTGTTACACTTCACTGAATGAGCTCAGAAAAGGCTGAATTAGTAATGATTTCAGAAGGCTGCTCTGTGCCTTTGCAGAATATGAGAGCAGGGTTTTCAAGGTATTTCATTGTTTATCAGCTAAGCTTCTGAATGAGAGAACTATTTTTTTTTTAATAACTTTTTAGGAACTATCCCATAGTAGGTATAAGCAATCCACAAATGTTTGTTGAAGGAAAAGTAAGACGTAATTTTCACATAATTATGCCTTAACAAGTTGCCATTAAACCAACTTTGAGCAATACGGAATTAATTTAATATCAAATGTACAAAAATGATGGTTGTATAAATGCCATTTACATAGTGTATTCCATTTATCATGTGACAACTAAACAACAACAAAGTAATATGTACATGACAGGGAAAGTGAAAGAGTTAGTTGCTCAGTCGTGTCCGACTCTCTGTGACCCCATGGACTGTAGCTCACCAGGCTCCTCTGTCCATGGGACTTCCCAGGCAAGCATACTGGAGTGGGTTGCCATTTCCTTCTCCAGGGTATCTTCCTGACCCAGGGATCAAACCCAGGTCTCCCCCATTGCAGGCAGATTTTTACCATCTGAGTCACCAATACATATATGTGGTTTCCCAGGAGACCCTGGTTCAATTCCTGGGTCGGGAAGATCTGCAGGAGAAGGGATAGGCTACCCACTCTAGTATTCTTGGGCTTCCCTTGTGACTCAGCTCATTAATATACATAGTATAAATATAAATATTTAGCCCCTATAACAACCTTTTACACAGTTAAAGTAGTTTCTATAATCCATATTTAAAGATTAAAAATTAAGACATTTAACATTGTTCAAGAAGGCAGTCACATTCCATTCCATCACTACTGAGATTTTAGTTTGAATTTTATAATTTAAAATTCATTTGATCAAATAACAGCTAAAATGAACTAACTATAGATAGATCCAAA
>SJYT01007324.1:3443-140184 GCA_006410635.1 Cephalophus harveyi | reverse complement strand
GCTATATCTGTGACCATTTGATTTGTAAATTAGTTCATCTGTACCACTTTTTTTTTTTTTTTTTTAGATACCACTTAAAAGCTACTGGTATCATATAATATTTGTCTTTCTCTGACTTACTTCACTCAAAACGACAACCTCTAGGTCCATCATCTGCTGCAATGATTGCCAGAGTGAAAGGGGGGGAATAAACTGGGCAACTGGGATTGATGCATGCACACTTCTATATATAAAACAGCTAACTAATCTGGACCTACTGTATAGCACAGGAAACTCTACTCAATACTCGGTAATATCCTACACGGAAAAATAATCTACAGAGTGAATATATGATTTACTTTGCTACACACTTGAAACTAACACATTATAAATCAACTACACTCTAATAAATTAAAAAAAAATATTAGTAAAGAGCATTTAGTTTTTAAATGGATTCTGCATTAAAAGGGGAAAGGTGGTCTGAATCAACACTGTAAGCGAGAAGGAAGAAAGGGCTTACATTTTTAAAGAGGAAGAAGAGTTCAGAGAACTCCAAGAATGGGAGTTACATCTAGTTTTGAATAGACAATGATACAATGGGATCAAAGTTAAGATGAGGCTGTTTCAGAGACTCTTCTTTAGCAGAGACTCTCTCTGCTAACTCTTTATAGCAGGATTATTTAAATGTCCTGTTTAAAATATACACTTAAAAAGATTAATCAGTCAATACTTTTTTCCTTCTAACTCTGGAGAAGTGTTCTTTTTCTTTGTTGTCACTGTAAGGGGAAATGTCATCAATCCCTGTTCTAAATATGATTCAAAGTTCAGTAACTCATTCATTTATTAAGAATATAAGGTTTTTGTTTCCACAAAATACCCATTCTGTTCCCCTCACTCCCTTCCCTCCCTCCTTATTTTCCTTTCCTTCCCTGACCCACGCCCCTTGCCCCTCTCTTTCAAGTAGAAACATAAACATCTCAAGTCTAAACTTTATCAAAAACACATTATCTTGGATAACTCAAAAGGCAGTATCTTGCCAAGTTTTCGGTTTCACTGGCAATGTCACAGCACCATGCCTTGTTACAGAAGCACAAACACAGCATCTTCTGATGCTACGGTTGTTTTCAGGTGGCAGTGCTGATGCCACCTCACCTCCTGCTGGGCAAGGACAGGATGTCTACACAGATGATCTAGGAAAGATGTGGGCCACAGTCTGTGCCACGATTTTTAGTCCCTGTTTGTTTCCTTCCTAGGATTCTGGGAAGATCCTGACAGTGAGATCAGCACATGCTCCTGCTCTCCTGCAACACCCCTTATTTATTCCCAGGAAATCCCCACCACATCACTTCCTTAATAAATAATGACTCAATTTATTTATTTGAAGGACCACTTTCTCCCTCCAGACTCTGCAGAGAATAACCATAATTAATTATTTTATAGAGAAAACAGTTTACATTTTCTGCCTTACGACCAGAAAAAAAAAAAGCAGACAGTTTGACTTGTGAGGCTTTAGGTGGATGCTCAAAGATTTCAAGAGAACGCAGCTCTGCCCCCTCTGCTAAATGCAATGAAAACACTTGACCTTTTGAGCCAGGTCAGAGAAAATGCTTAAGAGGACCGTCAGGCACCTAGAACCAGGGAAAAGTCCTAGTCTAGCCCAGAGATGTTGCTTTTCCATTTCAAACCAGTAATGCAGATCAATAATTTGGGTAACGATAGGCCTGAAAAGGCATTTTTCCTAGAAAGCCATTAATCAATTTATGAGCAACCCAAGCACATAAGAAGGTTGCACCTAATGAATATTTCATTATTATATGTTGTAATGTAATATATATTATATTCTAAGAATGTTGTTTTAAAAATTTCTTGGCTCAGCACAGGGAACTATACTCAATATTTTGTAATAACCTAAGAATCTGGATCATCGAAAAAGCACGAGAGTTACAGAAAAACATCTATTTCTGCTTTATTGACTATGCCAAAGCCTTTGACTGTGTGGATCACAATAAACTGTGGGAAATTCTGAAAGAGATGGGAATACCAGACCACCTGACCTGTATGCAGGTCAGGAAGCAACAGTTAGAACTGGACATGGGACAACAGACTGGTTCCAAATAGGAAAAAGGGTATGTCAAGGCTGTATATTGTCACCCTCTTATTTAACTTCTATGCAGAGTACATCATGAGAAATGCTGGGCTGGAAGAAGCACAAGTTGTGATCAAGATTGCCGGGAGAAATATCAATCACCTCAGATATGCAGATGACACCACCCTTATGGCAGAAAGGGAAGAGGAACTAAAAAGACTCTCAATGAAAGTGAAGGAGGAGAGTGAAAAAGTTGGCTTAAAGCTCAACATTCAGAAAATGAAGATCATGGCATCCGGTCCCATCACTTCATGCAAAATAGATGGGGAAACAGTGGAAACAGTGTCAGACTTTATTTTGGGGGGCTCCAAAATCACTGCAGATGGTGATTGCAGCTATGAAATTAAAAGACGCTTACTCCTTGGAAGGAAAGTTATGACCAACCTAGAGAGCATATTCAAAAGCAGAGACATTACTTTGCTGACAGAGGTCCATCTAGTCAAGGCTATGGTTTTCAAAGTCACAGCAGATAGTCACTCAGTCATGAAATTAAAAGACGCTTACTCCTTGGAAGGAAAGTTATGCCCAACCTACAGAGCATATTCAAAAGCAGAGACATTACTTTGCTGACAGAGGTCCATCTAGTCAAGGCTATGGTTTTTCCTGTGGGCATGTATGGATGTGAGAGTTGGACTGTGAAGAAGGCTGAGCGCCAAAGAATTGATGCTTTTGAAGTGTGGTGTTGGAGAAGACTCTTGAGAGTCCCTTGGACTGCAAGGAGATCCAACCAGTCCATCCTAAAGGAGATCAGTCCTAGGTGTTCATTGGAGGGACTGATGTCGAAGCTGAAACTCCAATACTTTGGTCACCTCATGCGAAGAGTTGGCTCATTGGAAAAGACCCTAATGCTGGGAAGGATTGGGGCAGGAGGAGAAGGGGACGACAGAGAATGAGATGGCTGGATGGCATCACCAACTCGATGGTCATGGGTTTGGGTAGACTCCGGGAGTTAGTGATGGACAGGGAGGCCTGGCGTGCTGTGATTCATGGGGTCGCAAAGAGTCGGACACGACTAAGCGACTGAACTGAAGAATCTGAAAAAATAGATACCAATGTATGTATAACTGAATCATTCATTGTGCTTTCTACCTGAAACTAACACAACATTTCAAATCATGCTGTTGCTGTTGTTCCATCATTAAGTCTTGTCCTACTCTTTGTGACTCCATGGACTATAGCACGCTAGGCTCCATGGGGTTCTACAGGCAAGAATACTGGAGTGGGATACATTTCCTTTTCCAGGGGATCTTCCTAGGACTGGAATTGAACCCACATTCATTACAGTGGCAGGCAGATTCTTTACCATTGAGGCACCAGGGAATAAACATTGTTGTAAACCAACTATACTTCAATTTTAAAACATTTAAAAATGTGTATGGCTGAATCCCTCTGTTGTCCACCTGAAAGCATCACATCATAATCAGCTATACTCCAGTACAAAATAAAAAGTTCAAAAAATTAAAAAATAAAAGTACCCATGTTAGACCACTGACAATTTCATATGATCCAGCCTAACAGGTTCTTAATAAAGAGTTGTTGAATACATAAAGAATAAAGTGTCTTCCCTAGTTGCTCAAATGATAAAGTCTGCCAGCAATGTGGGAGACCCAGGTTCGAATCCTGGGTTGGGAAGATCCCCTGGAGAAGGGAATGGCTATCCACTCTAGTATTCTTGGCTGGAAACTTCCATGGACAGAGGAGCCTATTGGGCCACAATCCATGGGGTCACAAAGAGTCAGACATGACTGAGTGACTAACACATGCATAAAGAATAATAATAACAATAAAATTAAAAAAAAAAACTTGGCTCAGAGCCATTCAGATTCAGTCTTGAAACATGAATCAAAAAGTTTTTGATCTGCTATCATAAAAAATAAGCACCTTGTCACACTGATATCTCTTTAAGTTCCACCATCCTTAATGAATGACTTGGAAGGAGTGAAAAGGTAAATGCATGTTAATGTCTGTGTGAAGATACCCTACTAGGCCTGCCTAATGCCAGGAGACATGAGTTGCCTTCTTCAAAGCCCAACAGAGAAAATCTGCAACTCTGAACCATTCAGAACTGATTTATAAGCAGATGCAATATATCTCTCAAAGCTGTCCAATATGTGTGGTTTTGTAATAAAAAATCATTTGTTCTATACCTTACCCCCTAGTATCAGAAATTACCAAATCTTTGTCTATAACCACATCCTTCAAATAAATTTAAAACTCTGTGTACACATGGTCTCATTTAATCAAACAACCTGCTGAAATACCTACTATTATTATCCCCAATTTAGAGGTGAGAAACCTGAGCCTCAGAAGTCTTGAACTTCTAACTGGCTTCATCAGAGACTTTGTGTTTTTTTTTTAATTTTCACACAGGGAACTATACCCAATATCTTGTAATAATCTATAAGGGAAAAGAATCTATAAGAGAATATATATGCATATATAAAATATATATTTATATAACTGAATCACTTTGCTGTACACTTGAAATTAATACAACATTGTAAAGCAACAATACTTCAATTTTAAAAATAAATATTAAAAATTTGCAATGCTTATTCATCCAGTTTTCCTTTTTATGTCTCTACTCAATGATCACACAGATGGAAACTACTACCATGGGCAGATGTAAATACTTAATTTGACCTTATAAATACATATAAATACAATCTTCCTATCTAACCTAAACTTGGAAGATCTGCTAGTATTGAGGATGACTGACAAATTCAAGAATTGTAACTCTAAATTTTTGTTTCAAATATTGTCTTTTCTACCCTTAAAAAATAAAATCTGCTTGAAGTTATCATACAGTTGAAAAAAAAAAAAAAAAGAATCATTTGTCCCAGATTTTGTAGGCAGCTCTCTGTAGCGGAGAAATAGACCAGCTCATCTCCACCAGCTTTTTCAAACTCAGAGCTAAATGGTGGCTGTAGACGGCGTCCAGTATTTTCGTGATGAGTTCGCACTCTCACCTTCCCTCGTACTACCGGTATTCTATTCACCCCATTATTTTATACTTGTCTTTGCCTGTGTTGCTGAACCTCCCACTTCTGCTATAATACACTCTCTGATTCCAGAGAGGTCTCTTTCTTGCCAAGACTACCTCAGAATATTGATTAGAGTCAAGATCAAAAATAGTCACGGCCTTTGAAAATACAATGTTTCTGTCTGAAAGGCTCCACCGAGCAGCAGGGGAGAGACCAAAAAAAAAAAAAAAGGTGAAGAAAAAGAACATCAGAGAGAGGCAGAGGTACAGCTAAAAATCTTTCTTCCCTGCCCTCGGTATTTTTCTTTCCTCTTCTTTTTTCACAGCTCACTGATTTGCTTCCTCCCCCTCTTCCTGGATTTTCACTCTTAACTCTCCTCTCACTTTTCCTTTCTCTTTTAACCTTAGCACTGCCCACAGTTAAAGGACAAGATGGCCCCCTTAGGAGCTGAACAATTGATGGCATTGATCAATGGTGGTGGTCACTACCAGGAGCTCTGCTAATGGATTCTAATAGTCCCAGTCCGGTAATGACTTGAATATTTAAAGAGGACAACTTCCAAGTTCTATGCAAAGTATTTGGTCCTTCACAGGAAATAACACATTGTTTTTACATAAGAGGATGATTTATAATAATGATACCATATTACAGCAACCTTTAAAAAGAAACCATTAGCAATTCTCTTTGTGTTAAAACGTACCACTTTAAACTACTATCTTCTAATATTTTCCAGACAGATGTTTTATACATTTGAAACCATACTTTTGCACTCTGCTTTTTAAAAAACTAATAATCACATTTCTAAGCAGGTAAACTGTCTTCATAATTTTTAAAGATTGTATGATTCCATTAAATTTTTATATAGTTCACACAAACATTCTACTAGTACAGTATTAAAATTTTGAACTGTTTCAAACAGAACGCTGCCAAGAATGCTTGTGCATGTGATATTTTCATATTTCAGATTATTTTTATAGAATATCACCCTGGAAGAGGTATTAATGTTTCATAGGAGGTAACCATTTGATGACACCTTATATATATTTTACCAAATTTCACATCATAGATTTCCTTAAAAAAAAAAAAAAAAAAGTTTTGAGTACTTTCCTCAAGCAAAGCATTCTGCTAATTTTGGAGTAGAAATGAATGCATTTAAAATATAGTCTTTACCCTGAAAAATCACACAGTCCATTTAGGGAAGTAAGACATCCACCAAGAGAAAATAGAACTATGTCAACTGCGAGGATTCAGAGAAGAACAAGATGTTCTTCAGCAGTAGGGGCTGAAGAGTTAGACTTTTAATTGAGCCTTAGGACAGTCTTAGATTTGGATGAGTTGAGATGGGAGAATATCCAGCTGGTAAATAATGTGGTAAAGAAGGAAATTAAACAATCCAAGGAACTCCCTGTGACTCAAAGCACCATATGAGTAAATTTAATGTGTTAGCATAATCTACATAGATTATAAACTTCCCAAAGGTGTCTGCATTACTAGTAACAGCTATTCACCCTTTTCCTTGAAGCTTTCTCTTTCCTTGTTACATCTGATGGGATGCTATAGAGGTTTACCTCCTCTGTCTCTAACCAGGCCTCTTCTTTCTTTCTTCTTCACACAACCCCGTTAAATAAGGCATTTCTCCACTTTCTCTTCCAGGCTTTCCACATTTTCTGCAGGTAACATCATTTAATCTGTTGTCTCTAGCCATTGTTTCTGGCTGTTAACTCCCCAATTTCTATTTCTAGCTTTCAATTCTCCTTTTTGGTCTAATACAGTTCCACCTGCAGCTGACAGCCCTTGAGATCCAACAAGCCCAAAATTGAACCCTTTCTGTGTGTTCTTCATACCATTTGAAACTCTCACAGAATTCAGAAGCATCATCATCTTTGATGTCTTTCATCTTCACAGTTCACATTCAATCAAGTTTCCAAATTTGGTCCTAGCTTCACAGTGAATCCCAATTTCCCCCTATTACAGACCACCAGCACCTTTCACCTAAAATACTGTGAGGATTCCTATCTGATCTGCTTGCCTCTAGCCTCATTCCGTTCAATCTAGGCTCCACACCGTTACCAGGCACATTTCTAAACCACAGAGTAGATTGTATCACTTGTCTACACAAGGACTTCCAACAGATCTAGTCAAATGGCAGTCAAATCCAAACACATTAATGTACTCCACTAGTTATTTATGACTTACACCCACTTTACTTCTCTAAATTCATCTCCTCATACCACGCCTTCTGTGCACACACATGCACGCACACACACACACACACACACACACCCCACCTTGGACCATTTAAAATTTACTGAAAGTAAACATTGACTTTAACCCAGCTGAACCTTTTCTTCTGCAGTTTCCTTTGAATTGAATAGTCTCACACACTCTGGTCTACTGAAATCTTACACAACCTTTGAAAGAAAGTGTTCTGTTAGTTAGTTAGCATTAGTCACTCAGTTGTGTCCAACTCTTTGTGACCGCAAGGACTATAGGCCACCAGGCTCCTCTATCCATGGAATTCTCCAGGCAAGAATACTGAACTTGGTTGCCATGCCCTTCTGCAGGGGACCTTCCTAACCCAGGAATCGAAGCAGGGTCTCTTGCATTGCAGGCACATCCTTTGCCATCTGAACCATCAGGGAAACCCAAATAGAAACCTCACGTCCAACTAAATGTCATCACTTCCCGAAAGTCTTCCCAGACTTCTGTTTTCTCCACTTGAACTTCTATGTTCTAACTTCCTACATTCTAGAGCACAGAGTAGTTCATTTACATTTCTGTCTGCGTAACTATTAATAGAACAGTTTTGTTCCAAAGGCCAGGTTGAGAAATTCCATAAATTCAGGTGTGTTTAATTTTTTAATCTCCCTGGCTAAAGGCTGAGCTTCCTCCTGCTACTTGATAAATGGCTATTAGAGGATTACCAGCTAAACCTAAATGCCTTCAAGAAGATGTTCAAAACAATCCTTATCTAATAGGTATGGAGAAAAGGAAGGGAAGAAATGAGAAAAGGGTCTCAGAAGTTACCAAAGACTTTTCTTTCCAATCAACCCTATGATATATCTTCATTGATACATGATATATCATGAACTCTGATCGCTTGTCATGATCAGTTCTTAAGCAAAAATGTGGCATTGCAAATTCAAGTTCTTGTGCTAGGCTCTTTTGCTCCCAATTCAAGGCCCTTGCTTAGATTTAAAGTGAAGGTTTGGGGTTCAGAAAACTCTCAGGCTCTAACTGCTCCCCACCCCCCGGCTGTTTCATGTGATGCTGACTGGTGTCCGAGCACACTGCGGGATGCCCTGGTCCCCAGATAAATCTGAGGTAGGACAGAGGGGATAGAGAGGAAGAGAATTTGCAACCAACACTCCAGCTTTATTTATCACTTACCCTGGGAAAGTACTGAGCTAACAAAAAAGGCAAAAAGAAAGCCAAGTTATTTAAAGAGCGGGAGCTAAAACATCAGAAACATAAACTAACATTTCTAAATAAAAAAGGGTGTGGAGCACAAGTCTTTTTTTAAAGTAGATTTCATATCATAAGAAAACTGAATTTCAAGTGATATTTTTGAATGAACCATATAGCCCTGTTTATTAGGACTCAGGATTATTCCCAAGACCTGTTTCTGACTCCATGGGTTCATGACATTAGGTAGCACTGGATTTTTTTTCATTTGTGTATCACAGGCAGGTTAATGATAGTATCTGCTTTTGCCTAAAGTGGGGCTGGTAAAAGGAACATATTAAAATGATGAGGATAAATAGTTATGTCTCCCCAATACCAGTTCTCCACTATTCTTCAGGCTAAATTCCCACAGAACTTTGTTTTACTTTTTCAAAAGCTACAAATATTGTTTGCTTACATGCATGAAAAGAATAAAACAACCAGTGAACAATCTGTAAGTCTGACTACATTTGATAAACTAAAATGAAATAGAAATCTAGAAGACATCGAAGTGGCACCTAAAAAAAAAAAAAAAAAAAGAGTGGCACCTGATGCCTTTCCTCATTAACAAATCAGCCAGTTAGTCCAACTTGGGATATGCACACTGATTGCCTACAACCCAACAAAAACATTGTCTATACACAGAATGATTCATATCCTTAGTCTGATTATTCTATTTGCAAAGGTGAATGCAGAAATTGTCATCATTTTCTAGCTCAGGAAAGAAAAAATAGAAACAAAAACATATTCCCTCTTTTTGCATTGACTGCTAAATAACTGACTAAGATTCAGCAAACTAAGGCATTTTGGGATAAACAGTGGTATTCTCTAATTTAGAATCTAATGGATACATTTGCTAAGTGACTATCAGTCTTCCCAGGTGGCTCAGATGGTAAAGAATTCTCCTGCCAACGCAGGAGATATGGGTTCAAGCCCCGGGTTGAGAAGATCCCCTGGAGAAGGAAATGGAAACCCACTCCAGTTTTCTTGCCTGGAAAACCCCACCGACAGAGGAGTCTGATGGGCTACAGTCCATGGAATCCGCAAAAGAGTCGGACACAACTTCGTGACTAAACAACAAGAGCGGGCCTAAAACTACAGCTGAATATCTGATCTAATACTATAAATTTATCTGCAAATAGAGCTCATACAAAATAGAATGAATAAAACAATCTCAAGATAATCATAAAGGATTTCTTTTTTCCAAGTGTACTAAAGTGCTTATTAGGTAGTTTGGAGAAGTACGTGTGCAACAGTACAAGTGCACGTGCACCTCACTTCGTAGGTCGAGAGACAAGGGTTCAAACCCAGGACCTGCCAAAGCACTAGCAGCCTTGGATTTCAGGACATTCATTAATCACTTCACACCCATCTGCTCTCTCAGAAAATGAGGTGATAACATCTATGTTACGGGGTTGCTGTAAGCATTAACTGAGGGGACGCCATGTATCATGCTAAGCGTCTGACCCAGAAACTTTTTCAATCAATGTGCCTTCTCTTATTAATGAGGCTAAAAAGTTGAACAGTCAAGGCAGTGCTTCTAATTTCATATTCGACAGGAAATTCATAGAACAATCTAGTTCAAACACACACACACACGCTGAAAATATTTTCCCCAGTGCCCAACTGTGCTTGGTATATGTCTGTGACCCTTTCATGGCCCATTCTCATCATTGTGGATTCTATAGTGAAGACTTCCCAGGAGAATCAGAAAATGTCCTATATATTAGTGGAATTTCCCTTGAATGGAACGGGCTTTGGATAGAGCCTTATTGATTATTTTCCTTGATGACAGTTTTTCTAATGGAGATTTACCAAAGGATTTATTTCTGTAGTGACTTGGCAATACTCTTAAGCATTTCATTTCTCAATCTTCTTATGCCTTTCTGAAGGTCATGGGCTGGGTCTATGTAATTCTCTTTGCAGCACCACATGCAGTTGGTTGCTTAGGAAATGCTTTTTGAGATGGTGAAGAGCTCTGTTTCTCATTAAGTGGCTTTGAACTCTGGCACTGCAAGTCCTGACTCTAGATGTACCCTTTACATTACTACATAATTCAATTCAAACAGTAAAGTGATTACCTTCTCTCCCCAGGACATATGGAACGTGTTTCCCCCTGTGCCTTCATATGCATCTTTTTCAAGTCAGTCCATTCTCATGAAAGGAGTCCACTATTCCCTAAATTCTTTATTCTGATCCTTTCCTTAACTTGATGTTGCAGCAATGAGTTGTGACACTAGGGGGAAAAACAGCCAGCAAGTCAAAAATGGGTTAGGAACGTAATTATCTACCATGCTGCAGAAAAGGAGGACAGGGTTGGCTTACATCCAAAGGTCAAATATATACAGGCTTTCTTATGGGAAAGGAATGTCAAACCTGTTTAAAAGTCTTTTGAAGTGAGTTTATAGTCCCAGACTTCCAAAATTAACCATCTGGTTGAATCATTCTGATATTTCCGTGAGCAAAGATAGATTGATTAGCTTTTCCAGGGTTATGTGTTATCAGATAAGCAAAGCAATATATTTTACATAAATACTTTCTACCCAAATGCCATGAGGAGAGTACAAGAAGCTAAAAAGATGCCCTCTGGGACTGCCCAAGGTTTTCATAGAGAGAAAAAGCAACCTGGCCATGTGAATGTAATTTTTCAGCATGATATTGTGTGAGCCAGAACAAATGTATGGCCTCCTTCCCTAATTCTTCTTTTATTAATGCTTCTAAATCATGTTAAATTTTAGGGCTTCAAATTGAATTAAAGGTTGGCTGAGTAGGATGATAAATTGTGTGTTGGGGTGGGGAGGACACTCTGAACAAAAATTCTTGTGCCCAGTAAAAAGTCTCTTTCATTTCAGAATTACATTTGTCAGAATGTTAGGAGAAGCATCTCAAGTCTATTTGTTTTATCTAAAACTGAGGCCTCCCACTGAGCTTTTTCCGCTCTGCAATGGGAAACATATATTTTTCTATCATCATTATTTTCTCAATAGTATAAAGAAGAATGAATAAAACAGCTTTGAATGAATAAAACAGCTTTTTTAGGGCCTCCTTAACTTCATACTATTTTAGCATATGATCAGTTGTCTCCTATTAGGTT
Source organism: Cephalophus harveyi (assembly GCA_006410635.1). Lineage (NCBI taxonomy): Eukaryota > Metazoa > Chordata > Mammalia > Artiodactyla > Bovidae > Cephalophus > Cephalophus harveyi. Next base: position 128,537 of record SJYT01007324.1, on the reverse strand, counting down.
GGTGTCAATAAGCATCCATTATAAATACAACTATATGCATAATAAAGGATATCCCATTTTGTTGTGCCAACATCAGCATATACAGGGAAACATATTAAGTGTTAGTTAAAAGGAGCCTTAGAGATTATTCAGCTGTCTTATTTCAGAAGTTAATAAAATGAGCTTCAGAGAGTTATTTCTCCCCAAAAAGCTTATATCTGATTCTTTTCATCCTAACCCTGAATTCCAGTCTAGTATGATACTGTGGGTGAAAGAAAGTAAAACTACCATGTACTGAATATTGTATAAGCCTTTCATGTCTTCTAACCCACTCAAACACACTCAACAATTTAACATCATACATATAGGCAATTCTGTTTTACATATAGACATCCTAAGTGTAGTTTAAAGTCACATATCTGGGCAATTACAACATTTTTTGTACATTGTGCAAATTTTTGAAATCATACTAGAAAATAAAATTTATGAATACAATTTACAATACATAGGCATTAACATTCTTAAAAGCTCTTTTATAGGCACTAGTAACAAAAGTATTATCTGTGACTCTACTATGGAGAAAAACAGGTTATTTCTGTGATACACTCAAAGGGGAAGAATCACTCTAAAGAAGGATGCCCTTAAAATGTCCCCCAAAACACTTTTATTTAGCCATAAATAAGAATAAGTGAACTTGAGGGTTATAATGACAAAATTCTCAAACCATGGATCAAATGATGTCCTATTTTCAGGCAGATAACACCATGATAGCAAAGAGGAAAGATATCTAATTTCTGTCTGGGACATTTAAAATAAATATAATGGGAACAAACTGTCAAAGCCATCCTTCAGCCCTACACTTCTCTCATTCTGATCCTTAAACCAACCCCTTAACTGCTGGAATGGGGGTAGGAGGTGGGGAAACACTTCATGCCAACCTGCGCTATCCTCTTCTGTCCCCGACTTCTACCAGGGCCTGCAGTAAAAATTGCTCATCTCTCCTATAGCCCAAAGACCAAAAATCCTATTCATATCAACTCACAGATCTCAGCCTCTTGGGAGGCACCAGTGCTCCAGTCTTGTAAACAGTCTTATTCTGAATCTCAGATGAGTTTCCAGCTTAGGCAGGTGGATAGACAGACAGATATACAGGATAGATATGTATGATATCTATATATTCATCCTTCTATAGGTGGCTTCCATTCCTTTTATCCTAGAAATTCAAATGTCATAAAAACAAAATAAAAAGACATATGCCCAGAAAGTTCAGCAACAAGTTCATATATTTTTTCTAATTTCCTAAAATATCAAAGCATAAATAACCACAAAAGAACTAACATCTACCACATTTGATGTCTTCAAATTCTTGTAAACTGCTCTATAATTGTAATTAAATACACCTTCCGTTGTCAAGTTAAATTTTTGAAGAATGCTGTCTATGAATAGGAAAATAAGACAGGAATGACTGACACCAAACTAGCTCCTTTCTAGAAATATGGTAAGCATAGCTCCCTTTCTCTTCTTCGTATTTTTTCAAATCATGTGAATCATACAGAAGCACTTTTCTCCAAACTTAGAACTGTGACAGCCCTAAAAGAAGAACAGGGATGGCTATTTTCCATAGACCCCAGGGCCAGCCCAGGAATAGCCCTTTAGCACAAACTGCATGGCGCACAGAATTTTAAGGAATCTTAAATAAGGTGATCCGCTTTCTCAACGGGAAATGAATGTGTTTTGAGGATCTATCTTTTTCACGATTATCCAGTTCTGGGTGAATCTGACACTTTGGGAATTCGACATTATTGGTGTAGTGGAATAGGCTTATGGAAAAAAAGTCAAGAAAAAGTTAAATGCATGAAGTTCAGAAAGCACAACTAGCTGGCTTATCATTCAAGGGCTTGAGAATGAATGGGGAGAAAGAAAAGGTTCCACGGAGAAGATAATGTTAGAGCTACATCTAGAAAAAACTGGGATTTACAAGTCGGACAAGGTAGGACATTCCATTTTCTACAGTGTCATGCTACTGACTCACGACTCCAGGAAATAGTGAAGGACAGGGAAGACTGAACGCTACAGTCCATGAGGTCACAGAATTGGACACAACTTAGAGACCAAACAACACGCCATGGTTACAAAGCAAATTTCTACCTATGTGTAAAGGCCAACGGCTGGTCTCTGAAGAGTCTACATTTTGCCAATAATAAGGCTGACTTTGCCTTTCCAAGGACCATTTTAGGTGGAACATTAAAGACATAGAACATCTCAACTATAGCATTGATCACGCTGCATTGTAATTACTTGTTTGCATGTCTCCTCTACTTGAAGACCAGGGATATATTTATATCACACTGCACCAGTGTCTGACAAATTCATACACTCAAGTGGCTAAAACAAATCAATGAACCAAAGAGAATTTAATCAAGAAAACAAAGGCCCTGCATGGGCCACTCTTGCCCTCTGTAGTTTGTGATGGTTTTAACTAAGAAAGCTCAAAATGCCCATGTGATATGGAGACTCAGTTCTGAGTACCCCTGAAACCTCTCAATTAGGCCAGAGGGCTCCTCAGAATTCCAGATAAATCTTGTTTCACCAAACTTCCCTGAAAAATAACTTCACATGCCTTGGGGAGGTTATCTAAAATGACCTTTCCACTGGGACTCCTCCAGCTACTGGTCTAGGCCCCACTTCTGGAGATGCCATCATAGATATAGATTGTTAGGTTCACTTTGGTCCACCAACAAAACAAGTACAAACTTCTATGTCCTGCCAGCATGTTCCATTTTTGAGTACCTTAGTATTTTTATTCCTGCTTCTTTGGTAAATACAAACTAGTTTCAAAAATAATATGAAATCCACAGAAAGATCATGGACTTTGGTGTCAGAGACTGAGTTGGAATCTCAGCTTTGCCACTTTCTCTTGGACCCTGAGTAATCTAATTCCCTGAGACTCAGTTCCCTTACCTGAAAAATATAAGGAAAATAGCACTTACTTCCTAGGAGGCTATGAGCATCAAATGTGGTGAATCTGAGACAGAGCACTAAATACATATTCTGACTTTAAAGGTATCTAAGAAAACAAGACCATTTTTGTAATGCACAGAAGCTAACCATTTTCTTCTCAAGAGGGCTGGAAACAAGGAAAAATGCTACTTCTCTTTCAACACAGACATGATGATTTTGTTAGCTACTTTAATTAATGTACTGGGCACATTTTCCAGCTGCCATGTATCTTAAAAAATATAAATTCTTTTTACTTGAAGGATATGGAGGAAAAGGAAATAAATTAACTGTGACAGGATGGCATTTTGAGATTTATACTTGAATTGCAATATTTTGTTAGGAACAATTTCCCAGGAAAGGTTGTATCCTCATAAACAATGATACTGTTTTGCAAATAGCTGATTTATACAGAATAGTTTCTTTTTAAAGTACAGTTGATTTACAATGTTTCAGGTTTATAGCAAAGTGATCCAGTTGTATATATATATATTCTTTTCCAGATCCTTTTCCATTACAAGTTATCACAAAGTGTTGAACATAGTTCCCTGCACTATACAGTAGATCCTTCTTAACCTATTTCATATCTGTTCATCCCAAACTTCTCATTTTTCCCTCCCACTACCTTTCCTCTTTGGTAACCATACGTTTATTTTCCATATCCGAGTCCATTTCTGTTTCGTAAATAAGTTCATTTGTATTTAGATTCCACATATAAATGATGTCTCATGATATTTTTCTTTCTGACTTCACTTAGTATGATCATTTCCAGGTCCATCCTATTTTCTTGCCATATGACTTCTGAATTTTCTAAGCTTTAAGAAGGTATCAGACTCAAAAGACAGCCTATCAAAGAAGTCAGATAAAAAAGCAACACATATGACAACTATTTATCTCCATTAGCCCTTCTTCAACAATGCAACAGTAGTTATTTGAGTCAAGTAATGGGTACTCCGTGATAATGGATTAATCTCTTTTTTCTTTCCCTAGGTACTTTTCCCATGGTCTCCTAGAATTTTTACCCTTGGTTTCTGTTCAGTTTATTTTTTTTCTTAGTTATACTCCTATGTATTCCTCTAGGAAAATATAGAATCTTTCTATGTATGGAGAAATATACCATCCTGATGATTCCAGGAAGTCTATTTCAATTATTTTAAGTTTCCCAAAGTACTACATGAACATTAAATTCCTTGATTCTTTTTTAACCTGTCAGTTCTATCATTTAATAATCCTACATCAACTAAATTAGATCTGTCTTTCTGGCATTTGGCTCAAAATGTCACATTTTATGATGAGTGATAGCTGTAAAGGAAAGGTCCCTAAGACTCAGAGAAGTAAACAGATGGAAACAGCATCACCCAGCTCATATGAACTTAGAAAATATAGGGGTCCAGAGGCTGTGTTCTATCTCAATCCCCTCTCCAACCCCTCAGGTCTGCAATGATGCTAAAATCTAGCCAGTGGCTAATTTTGCTGAAGCAGCATCTGATAACTTTTCCAGAAGACAGAGACATGTGAGAATTTGCAATAGAGAACCATGGCCATCCTGCCTGAAACACAAATCTTGACATACATAAAAGTAACTATGGCACATACTAACCTGTAAAACTAGCAAACAGTAGCACGCGTGTGTGCGTGTGTGTGTGTGAAAGCCAGTGCTCTACAAACTGGATGATATGAAAGGAACACCAGCTATTCTGAGAACACCAAATCTGCCAAAGGCAGATTACCCAGGGATTGGATCGACACAAGCCAAGGCTCCTGAACCATCAAAGATGCTCCTTGATTCTATCCTTACTGTGTAAATGTCCTCATTTGGCCTCAGATCCTATTGAAAGTGCCCAATAAATACATGTGAATGATTATTGCGAAGTGTAACTAAAGACTGCAGGTGGGTTCCCAGCAATAAGTCACAATAAAACAAGTTTCCATCACCAAAACTAGTGATGATTCTTACTTTTAAATTAGATGGCCAATGCCTTCAGTAGCTGGATTTTTTGCTTCTTAAAATTCCCAAATAGGTCCTGAAAGTTGTACTATACATACTACAGGAATCCAATAAAATGCTAGGTTTTACTACACAACTACACATAGATGTGACTTGAAATATTTGAAAACAATATGCTATGCATTATAAATATAAGGAAACTTAAATATAAACATAACTGAAATGATAAACAGGAATTAAAGTTTAAGTTACTGATAATACATGATCTTCTAATAGAACTACCCATAAACCAGGGACAATGAGCTTTCCTGGAAAACAGACTGTTGGCCTCAGATAATGGGCTGCTCTTGTACACCCAAGGCAAAGAAAATTAAATGCCCCCAACACAGACCACACAACCACAGAATCTGTCTGAATTCCAAGAACCAAAATGACTTATACTAGCAAACAAATGCCCACTATTTGCCTTCAGCATCTTCTTTCAGGTTTCTTTGTTTAGTTCCTGCTGCTGCTGCTAAGTCACTCAGTTGTGCCCGACTCTTAGTGACCCCATGGACTGCAGCCTACCAGGCTCCTCCATCCATGGGATTTTCCAGGCAAGAGTACTGGAGTGGGGTGCCATTCCCTTCTCCGTGTTTAGTTCCTAGCAAGTATGCAAATAATAGGTTCCTCATTTCCAAGATGCCACTAAGTGCAGCAACTGCCATCTTGCAGGCTGTCATGCTCCTGACAGATCAGAGTATCCTGTTTAAAGATGGCCAGTGATTAGAAAAGGGCAACATGTACTCTCTCCTTACATTTCATCTACAGGAAGAGGCAGCTGTGCTTTAAGCATCTCTCAAGAGCTGTGGTCGTCCAGCTACAGAGAAACTGAGGGTCCTCTGAAGTCAGTCAGAGCCAAATCTTACTCATTTTTATATATAGTGGGGTTTGGAATTTGTCCTTTACTGTTTTCACAATACCAGATCAAAAAAGAAAGTAAGTGAAGTACAAGGTGAATAACTTATGTACAAGTATGAAAAACTGCCCAATATATGCTCTTACATGAATAATGTAGGTTATGGAATAAAAAGGAATCTATGATGCTGTTTAGCCATTTTGTATAGAACCAATGACTGTTTGGTACGGGCATAGGGAAATTTTTAAAGTACTCGATTATTAGCAATGAACTGGGGCAAGGAAGTATTGAGTTCGGTATTATGGAATATTTTCAATTTCTAAGGTATATCCAAATAGAGAGGATAGATAGCTATTGTGTGATTAGAAAAATCATGAACCTACACCATCGTTCAAAAAAGTGACCAAAATACAATATATCTATTGTATACTCATTCTGCATACCTTCACAAATCCAATTGAAAACAGTAGGCCAACAAAGTGGAATATAGTTCATCACTTCATGATGCTTTTTAGAGCTTTTAATGTGCCCAGTGGATAGCTATTGAGAAAAACTAGTCATAGGAAGAAGAAAAAAATGTGCATATACATAGAATAGAAGCTCCCAGGGCTCACTGTAGCCTGTACACCTGGTAAATTTTGGCCAGTTCATTTTGAAGCCAAGATATGTTAGGTATGCTTTGGACATTAGAAACGGTGGTCCAAAATGGAGCACATTTTGGTCAACGTAATCCTTTGACAGTCATGAGGACTATGTCCATTTCAAATGCCCTGTCCTTGTTCTATGAACTGACTGGGCAAACTGGGCAGAAAAGCAGTTGAGAGACTGGATTTATCAAACACAATTTCCTGTTTCCTCCTTGAGAACCCCAGGTTTAGGGTCAGGATTTTTACTATGCTAATCCTCTCCCCAACAGAATGGCCCCCACAGTGCTCCAGGTTATCAGAATTTAATAGCTAAGTCAGTCCTGGGCTAATCCATCTATTGCTAAATTGCAAGTTCATCATGACAGTAAGGAAAATGCAAGTTTGCCATAAAAGTCAGCCTCATACATTTGGAGGTCTGGAGGAAGTCTGAAGGAGTTATTTCAGATACAGTGAGAGGGCAAACAGCCCTCTCTCTGCCTAACACACTCCAGAGAGCTTTCTTTGAGTGTTTGTTCTTTTTGCCTAAGGCTTTGATTGCCACACAAATACAAATTTCTCTGAAGAAGTTCACCTTTTGGGCTATAATCAGCCATTTTATATCCTATTATTAATGGGAGAGAGCCCAGTCCTTAAAGGAGTTGATTCCCGTGTGTGTGTGTGTGTGTGTGTGTATGTGTGTGTGCGTGCGCCCGTGCATGTCACTCAGCCATGTTCACTCTTTGTGGTCCTATGAACTGTGGCCTGCCAGGCTCCTCTGTCCATGGCATTCTCCAGCAAGAATACTGGAGTGGGTAGCTGGAGTGGGTAGCCATTCCCTTCTCTAGGAGATCTTCCTGACCCAGGGATCAAACCTGGGTCTTCCACATTGTAGGCAGATTCTTTACAATCTAAGACATCAGGGAAGGAAGCCTGATGCCCTACTATACTTCAATTTTTAAAAAATGTTAAAACCTCCTTTTGCTCTATATGTCTCCTTGGGGTGAGCATCCTTTATATGGCTTATGGTGACAAGTAAGTTGGGAAACTTCCTTTATATGGCTTATGGTGACAAGTAAGTTGGGAAACTGAAAAAGCGGCTCCTTCTAATAACTGGAATGTATACTATTAGAATTGCACTTCCTCTAATTTCTCATGGAATAAACTTCAATGTGCATTACCATCCATATATACTTTATATATGAGCTGATGGAGACCCACAGAGTTTGTGTGCTATGTGTGCTAAGTTGCTTCAGTTGTGTCTGACACTTTGCAACCCTATGGAATATAGCCTCCCATACTCCTCTGTCCATGGGATTCCCCAGGCCAGAATTGGAGTGGGTTGCCCTGCTCTCCCCTCCAGGGGATCTTGCTGATCCAAGAATTGAACCTGCATCTCTTATGCCTCCTGCATTTGTAGGTGGGTTCTTTACCACTATCACCACCTGGGAAGATTAAGGGGGTAACGAAAAAGATCAAGCACTGCAAATATAAACAGTATTCTGTATCCTTGACATTGTGGTAAATTTACTCATCACTTTAAGATTTATGCCTGGATAAGATTTATCCACACAGAGGTCCTTACTACCTACATTAAAAGATGGAAAGCCTGATTCTAGCTGTACCCTGAAATTTCTGCATAAGCTTGGACTTTCAAGACCTCACCTAATCATGAGAATATTGGACTAAATCAATACTCTTCTCTGTGAAGTATTCAACACAAAAAAAAGAGAAGGCAAAACATATACAATTCAACATAAAACTTGGGAAATATCTACTTAAAAAGGAGACTCAGAAAAACATATAATTGACCCCCTAAAGAGTTCAGCTGCAAATAAATCTTTTAAATTTTGTTCAGTTATGCATTTTCTGTATCTCTTTGACCACAGAGAAACCCCCTGCAGGATCAGTGCTGCAGGATCAGGTAGCAGTTTTGCAGGATTAAGGCAGTAGACGGAATTGTGGATAGAATCTGGGTAGTTTTCTGTGCCTGAGTTCAAATTCTGGCTCTGCCAATTACTGGCTCTTTGAAGTGTGGCAACTAGTTTACCCTGTGTAGGACTTTCTCAATCATTGATTTATTCATTCAACAATTATGTTTCAAGTACCCCATCTTTTCTCATCCATTACCTATGAACATTCCTATAAATAGCACCTATGAACTTTAACTTATTTTATGTAACAGTTTAGACAATTCTTGAATAATCATCTGAGGTCGCTTGAGATTCAAACTAGCATAACAACTTCCTAAAAATTTATATAGCACTTAATACTCTTCAGGAGCTATCCTATTCTCTCAAGAAATATTAACCCATAGAAATCAGTTAAAAATACCAGTGCCTATGACTGTCAAAGTTAAAAGTGAAAGTTGCTCAACTGTGTCTGACTTTTTGTGACCCCATGGAGTATAGCTTGACAGGCTCCTCTGTCCATGGGATACTCCCGGCAAACATACTAGAGTGGATTGCCATTCCCTTCTCCAGGGGATCTTCCTGACCCAGAGATGGAACCTGGGTCTCCTGTATTGCAGGCAGATTCATAACCATCTGAACCACCAGGGTCAACCTGGTACGTTTTAGGGTCCAAATGATTACATACCAACATATGCAAAACTGTTCAGGCAATTATGAAGAACTGTCTAGAGTTTAAAACAAAAAAGGGAGGATGACTGGCTTCAGAGCCAAAGGAGCATTACTGCTGGCCGGCCAAGGACTATAACTATAAAACTGCAGAGAAAGGCCCAGGCATCCCTTCCCGTGGTTGTTAATTTTATCATTCCCACTCTGTTTTCCTCCTGTATTGGCAAGAAAACTTCAGAGTGAAAAGGATGCTCTGCAGTCTTATTTGGGGGATGCTTACTCACTAAAGTCCTGTCTGATTCTGCAGCCCTGTGGACTGCATACAGCCAGGCTCCTCTGTTCATGGGATTTTCCAGGCAAAAATACTGGAATGTGTTGCCATTTTATTCCTCCAGGGGATCTTCCCAACCCAGGGATAGAACTCATGTCTCCTGTGTCTCTGCATTTCAGGCAGATTCTTTACCCACTGAGCCATCAGGGAAGCTTACCTGGACCTAGATTGCCAGACAGATGCCAAAAATTTTTGAGCCTGATTCTCAAAAGTGAGCATTGAACATGATTAAAAAAAAAGAGAGAGAGAGAGAGATTTGAGAGCACATATACACGCTTCCCGAACCAAACTCTCTTGTTCTGACACCTATCTCATGAACCAATCAGTGCTGGTTAGGATGAGCAAACTGTTGAAAGCTTCGAGTCAATTTCAGTGTGTTGCTGTATGTCTGTTCTCAAAAAAGGGCAAGATGATATAATCCAGGATTTTTAAATTTGGCGACTGGTTCAGTTTGACTAGTCCAAGATTGGAATGCAAAGCTTTTCTAATCCTATTTGCTCCTCCAGGATCAAGACACTCTCTTCATTGTGTGGTGGATGTTTGTGTTTCATGGTGATGAGAGCGAAAAGTAGACATTTGAACACTCCATCTCCTATGTCATAATCAAAGCAGAGCAAAAAGCTTTCACTGAGTCCTGCTGCTCTTCACAGATCCCTTATCTCTTATCACATGCTTTAAAGAGAGTCACCACAACCCTGTCTCACCAATTCAAATGCATATTTAAAAATCAACATGTTCAAAAACTGTTAGAGGTGCTTCATGACTGTATTTCCATTGATTTGCAAAGGAAATTGGAGTGTGATGGGGAAGGAAACATTTATATATGAAACTATGTAAAAAAGCATCCAGAAGATTCTCATGGGCCCAAGGAGAATATCAGAGAAAGAATTCCACAGGCCAGAACATGACAGATGATACCTTTCAGCTCTGAGAAGGATGGGGCCACTGATGTATTCCCAGAGTTGTCAGTCAATGAATAGAAGAAAGAAATGATGCAAAGTTCTGAGTATTCCCAACTCTTGAGCCATTATGCTTTACAATGACCAGAAAATCTGCATTTTGAAAACCTCTCATTTTCCTATAGGCTCCTGACTGTACTCTTCAGAACTCCACGCTGGCATTAGGACTCAGGAAGTGTGGCTGTGCATCTCCATGTTTGGAGCTGTCTTAGTTCTCCTGAGCTGCCAACAGTAAGTAATCGATGGCGTGAGACACAACAGTCTCACGAGCTGTTCTTTCACTGAAGTTTTGCTGACAGACAGTTTCTTTCTGTATCACTGTACTCTCTGTTCAAGTGGATGGGCATCGCCAGGAAGTTATTAGAAATGTAAGTTCAAGGGTTCGGCCCCAGATGAATTAGAATTACTTGGGGGTAAAGCCCAGCACTCAGTGTTTTAACAGGCCCTGCCTCGAAATCCCAGGGCCACTTCTTGTCATCATTTCCCTTTCTGGAAAAAGAGCAAACTTGAGTCAACATTTCATTCTCTTCCACCAGAGCTCTTGCTCTAATGGAATTTACAAGTCTGGCCTTTCATGTACAGTCCCCCAAATGGAATGCAGGACACAGGAAGGCAGGGAGGGAAAAACGTCTGCATGCCAAACAGAGAAGAATGACCTGTGGGGCGAAGTTGTTTCGTCTGCATCCTGTCTAAAGGCACCAGCATTTACAGAGGATAAACTAAGGGAGGGGAAAAAATCCTGGAGCTCTATAATCATTCAAGTTTGGAGTAACTGTAAATTAAGCAATAATATTGTGCATATTTTCAACCAGCATCTGTGTTCCACTAAGTTTCAGTCTGGCTTTTATTCCCCTGAGGAATCAGCCCATATTCAAGCAGGTTAAGAGATGGGGTGGGGTGGGGGAGGGGGGGACTTATTCTATTTTCTATTTCTCATGTCTCTTTCTGTGTATATATCAAGGGACAGCATATGGCATGAACAGTTCTGCATGATCAAGGCAGAATTGTGGATAGAATCAGGGTAGTTTTCTGTGCCTGAGTTCAAATTCTGGCTTTGCCAATTACTGGCTCTTTGAAATGTGGCAACTAGCTTGCCCTCTGTAGGACTTTCTTAATCATTGATTTATCCATTCAACAATTATGTTTTAAGTGCCTACTATGTGCCAATATTTGTTACAAATATTGCTTACCCAGTGAACAAGAATGACACTCTGATCTAGTAGAACAAATGTTTCAGAGGAAGCTTAAAAAATCAAATAGTATATATATATATATACACACACACACACACAAACTAATGTTAATCTTGTGACCAAAAATGGGAGTAAGAACAGAAAATGGCTGATTGTGAATGAATTATTTTAAATATAATAGGTAGTAAAGGCCTTTTTAATATTTGAGCAGAGAGCTGAGTAAGATGAAGACTTAGGCTATCTGGGGAAAGAACTTTCCAGAGGGATTAGCTAGTGCAAAAATCCTGAAGCAGAAATGAGTGTGGAATGGTTGGAACACAAAAAAGGTCAATATGGCCATGAGGCATAAGGGAAGAAGAGGACAGAACTGGATCACATAGGGTCTGCAGACAATAGCATGGATTTGTGTGTGCAAAGAACCCTTAACATAAGATCCACCATCTTAGCAAACCTTTAAGCACACAATACAGAATTATTAACAATAGGTGCCACAGTAGATAACGAGGACTTAGTGATCTTGTAAAACTGAAATTTAGTAGCCTTTTACTAATATCTCCTCTTTCCTCCTCCCCACCCCCCCGCCCCACCCCCAGTTCCTGGCAAACACTACGCTATTCCATGATTGCCTGGTGGCTCTGATGGTAAAGAATCTGCCTGTAATTCGGGAGACCTGGGTTCCATCCCTAGGTCAAGAAGATTCCCTGGAGAAAGGAATAGCTACCCACTTCAGGATTCTTGCCTGAAGAATTCTATGGACAGAGAAGCCTGGTAAGCTGCAGCCCATGGGGTTGCATGACTGAGCAACTTTCTCTTCACTTCACTCTCTGGCTCTATTAGTTTAATTATTTTGGATGCCTTGCATATGTTATATCATGCAGGAATTGTCCTGCGTGACATTTTTTTTTTTTTTTTAAGTGTGATAGGAACACATTGGAAGTGATTATGCAGGAGAATGCTAGGATCTGACTCAGACTTTAAAGGATCATTCCAGCTGCTGTGTAAGAATTCACTGTGCATTTGAGAGGACCGGGGTTCATGAGCAAGAAAGGAATCAGGTGTCTGAGGGAAGATGGCAGTGGCTTGGACAAGCTGCGGAGAGACAGATAAATAGGACAATTCTTAGAAGCAGGAGATAATCGGTTACTAATGAAAAGAAACAAGGCTGACTGCTAGGTTTTTGCTCTGAGCAACTAGGTAGATGATAATGATAGTAACTGAAATCAGGAACCCAGAGGGAGGCATAGACTTGTGTGAGAAAAGGAGTGTAAACCAAGAGTTATTTTGGATGGGCTAAATTTAAGATATCTATTTCCGATCTTTAAATCTGTAGCAGACACCTCACGCTAGAGTATGAAATGGATAAAATGGATGTGAAGCACTTAGCACACAGTAAGGCATAGAGGAAGCACACAGTAAATTAATAGGAGAGGTAGATCTCAGGCCTTCAGGAGAAATGGAGTGTTATTTCCCCCTAGGCTAGAATCAAGGTGAATAAGAACAATGTGACCAGGTGCTGAGTCTGCAGTAAACAGCAAGCCAGTGCTACCTCAGCACTTCTCAGAGTAACGAAGGCTACACCTACCTTCTCCTCACCTATAAATTTCACCACATAAAAATGAGCACTGTGGTGTTGGAGAAGACTCTTGAGAGTCCCTTGGACTGCAAGGAGATCCAACCAGTCCATTCTGAAGGAGATCAACCCTGGGATTTCTTTGGAAGGAATGATGCTAAAGCTGAAACTCCAGTACTTTGGCCACCTCATGTGAAGAGTTGAATCATTGGAAAAGACTCTGATGCTGGGAGGGATTGGGGGCAGGAGGAGAAGGGGACGACAGAGGATGAGATGGCTGGATGGCGTCACGGACTCGATGGATGTGTCTGAGTGAACTCTGGGAGATGGTGATGAACAGGGAGGCCTGGCGTGCTGCGATTCATGGGGTCGCAAAGAGTCGGACACGACTGAGCGACTGAACTGAACTGAAAAATGAGAAGCTTTTTGAGGCTCTCATATGCCACATACTTCTTCTCACCACAGGGCCTTTGCATGTACTATCAAAGGAGTCAGCACAGAACAATGAGAATACAGGGTTCCGATCCAGACAAATTGAGTTCAATGCCCAGCTTCACCTTTTGCTATGAACGTGACACCAAAGAAACTAGAGGGGTTGGATGGGGGGTCGGGGGAGACAGAAGGGAAGTTCAGGAGTGAGGGGACATACATATACCCATGGCTGATTCATATTGATATATGCAGAAACCAACAAAATTCTGTAAAGCAATTATCCTTCAATTAAAAAAATTTTTAAAGGAAGCCACATAGTTAACCTCTTTGACCTTTAGTTTCCTTATCTGTAAATAGAAAGAGAGACGAAAATGAATCTCATTCCCTCCCCATATTAGCTAACTGACCTCAGTTAGGTTTCTTTCTGAACCTCAGTTGTCTCCTCCATGAAAAGGGATAATAAAAGCATCCCACTCACACACTTACTGTGTAGATTAAGGAGCTAATGGATGGAAAGCACATGGCACAATGGCACAGTGCCTGACATCAAAGAAGTAATCATTAAGTGAGCTATTTATCAACAACAAAAATCTATGGCCTATTTCAAGGTGGCGTTTTTCTGCAAATGGTGGGTTTTTTTCCTGCAAAAAAGTTTATGAAAGTAATTTTGAAAACAAACCAAATTAGAAAAGAAAAATGTGTCATCTTTTTAATATTAGAGTTATATATGATAATTAAAAAAAAAAACAAGATCAATGTACAAGTCAAGAAAAGCTTGAAGCAGAGCAGAAAAAGAATCATGACATTTTCCCAGAAACATATAGCTGTTTCTATTTCCTCAAAGAGAGGAATGTTAATAGTAATATTAATATTAAAGCAGAGATCCAAAGTAATGGGAAATACTTGCTTCCAGAGACCATTAAATACCAGAGACTAAAATCTGAGCCTTTTTTTTTTTCTATATTATGCTTTTACCTAAATTCATAGTATAGCTTTTTTTTTTTAGCCACTTAATTTTACAGTTCTATCCTTACTAGAATGTTTGTGCTTATACATTACTTGCATCATATTTGTATGAGTGTTTTAAATCCATCATACAAGCAAGACAAAATTAATTTAAAGCTGTATTATCAATAACATTAGGTATCTATTCTCTATAAATATCTGTGTTTACAATTGCCCCCACTTCCCCACCCAGACAAACAAACAGCATTTCTGGGTATTGCCGAACTATTATTCTAAATTTAAATTAGATATACTATTCATTTTAGATAGATAATATTATTTTAAATATATCTTTTTTTTTGGCCATGCCATGTGGCATATGGGATCTTAGTTCCCTGACCATGGATTGAACTCATGCCCCCTCACATTGGAAGGGTGAAGTCTTATCCACAGGACTGTCAGGAAAATCCCAGGCATAATATACCTTATTGTATAAAACCAAAAGATGTCATAAATTATAAAGGCACAAAAACTGATCTTTGGATTAGTACGCTAAATCACTTCAGTCATATCTGACTCTTTGTGACCCTACAAACTGTAGGTCTCCAGGCTCCTCTATCCATGGAATTCTCCAGGCAAGAATATTGGAGTAAGATACCATGCCCTCTTCCAGGGATCTTCCCAACCCAGGTATCGAACCCACATCTCATATCTCTTGCACTGGCAGGTGGGTTCTCTACCACTAGCGCCACCTGGAAAGCCCTTGGATTAGTATAAACCTGGTGAGTGAGATGGTAAGGAGTCTGCCTGCAATTGGGAAACCTGGGTTCAATCCCTGGGTTGGGAAGATCCCCCAGAGAAGGGAATGGCTACCCACTCCATTATTCTTGCCTGGGAAATCCCATGGACAGAGGAGCCTGGCAGGCTACAGCCCATGTGGTCACAAAGACTCAGACATGACTGAGCGACTAACACTTTCTCCATTTTTTGAGTTCCTGTAAAATGAGCCAGACATTCCAATAGGAACTTGGTATAAATTATCTCTAATCCTCAAAACTTTCCTGTCAAGAAGATATTATTATGGTTGACATTCTATAGATGATGAAATTGGGGCTTCAAGGGGCATGTAACCTGTCACAGGATCTGGGCTGTTAGGTGACAGAGCTAAAAGTCCACTGCAGGTCTGTTCATCTGAACTTCATAGCTCCATCTGAATCCTCATCTATTGCAAAGGATTGCATACTCCTCCAAAGAATATTTAATACATTAAAATTTGAACAATCTCAAGTAAAGCATTGTAACTGGATTCTGGCTAAGAATGGGACCTCCCATTGTACTTCACATCATATTTTATAACATTTGTATGTTAGTTATTTATATCAGTGATCATATCTTACCTACTTTATAAAGCAGACTAAGTCTGAATTTCATTTCTATGCAGAGGAGATATCCAAACAGTCACTGAGTGAACGAGTACATATTACAGATTGGAACATGCCATGGAAATGATATAGAGATGAGACACTCCCCATGACCCTCTCATCTCTCCGGCTTCTCACCCATGCTCCCATCTCCTTGGTTAAGAAGCAGTGCAAGCGATGGAGAATTTGAAGACAGTGGCTTCAATGAAAAGTTCTAAAGGAAAGAAGGATGTACCAGTTCCAAAGGCTTCTTCATAGCACTTTCCTTCCATGGTTATTCCTGGAACTTAAGTTGGACTGCCGGCAACTTATCTTCAGAGATGTCTCCAGTATCCTTGACTCCAATTTAGAATCTGTTCTTAGTAATATATTAGACCTAGGTAAACTGGTCTACTGAACAGTGCATTCAACTAACAGCCAGAATACCTACCTATATTTCAGTTCACTCTCCACCCAGAACAGACCAAGCACTCCCAAACAACTCTGCATACACTAAAAATATGCCCCTTTCTCCTTAACTGGAAGGAAGAGAGGGCAGATGGAGGGGGGAGCTTTGATGGAGACAGTGAGGAACTCTGTAGACTACAGTTAACTGATCAGCTTGCCTGCATGTTGGACGTTTTGGAGATTATCCAAATGAAAGATTCAAATCAACAAATCCAAGGGACTCCTCTGGGACTCCAGGGTGCTGCAGATCAAATACAATTGAAGGGTTCTCAAAGCACCTCTCTCTCACACCATGGAAAATAGGTATATGTGTATTCATAAAGAAATCAAAAGAAACAAAAGCCAACATAAGGAAAATGGAAAAGGTTTTTAAAATAAGCTTTGCTTATGTCCATCTAACAACTATACCCAATAGCTATAACAAGTTACTCCTTTAGAAATAAATAGATAAGTGGTTTACATTTGTTTAGTTTACTTTTTAAAAAAATTTATTCACAAAAAAGTCATGGAAGAAACTTGCACTTACATTGGAGTTGGAGCAATATATCCAGTGAACAATTAAAGAACACATTCAATTAGGGAATTAAAGTAATAGAGGTTAAATTTAGCCCAGAAAGCTAAGATTATTATTTCTGAAATAATATTCTCCAAAGTTAAAAATAAACCATTATGTTTACTGTGGTATGTAACATTTCAGTGAATGTCCCAAATGGTTACCTTACGCTTTCCTGTGCTGTTCCTTCCACTAGGGAATGGACATTTCTATTTGTTATCCAAAGGCTGGCTAGTTCTATCATCTTTGGGAACTCAGAGAAGCTTGCTAGTCATCAGAACTGAGTATGAAAAAAAATGGGCACAGAATTTAATTAGATTATGAAGACTATAATATACAACTCTGTTCTCTAAAACTCTGGGTAGAATTTTGACTGGGGCAAAGAATGACTTAAGGAGCCCTTTAAGGTGATTTCTATCCATACATAAGATTTAAGTCTTCAAGATTTGATCTACTCAGGCCTTTTTGAAAATATTACTGATGTGGCCACATTTTAGTCCAAAAAAAATTTTTTTACATACAATTTGACTGCTTTAAGAAGTAGAGTGTTGCTTTGAATTAACACCAGGATTCTAAGTTATTTAAAATAGGTAATGATGTTTGTCTGTTGGATCCAACTGAGTTAATCTGCATTCTGAATTCTCTGTATTAAGAGATTAAAAATTAATCTCTTAATCTGTATTCTCCAGTCATGTCTATACCAAATAAGAACCTTCCAAGTCTTTGTGGCTTATCTGGTACATCTATGAGAAACCAGGGAGGGCATTAAAAGCTGGCGGGTATAAAGCTCATTTACAGAAAGGTCCACACCTCCTCTTATTTTTAAGTTCTTATCTTTGAATTCCTGAATGGGTGGAGATCTCTTAGCCATGCTTCTGTGTTCACCTTCTAAATTACTCCTGGTTTCAGCTATAACTTTCTGAAAGATTCAAATCAACAAATCCAAGGGACTCCTCTGGGACTCCAGGGTGCTGCAGATCAAATACAATTGAAGGGTTCTCAAAGCACCTCTCTCTCACACCATGGAAAATAGGTACATGTGTATTCATAAAGAAATCAAAAGAAACAAAAGCCAACATAAGGAAAATGGAAAAGGTTTTTAAAATAAGCTTTGCTTATGTCCATCTAACAACTATACCCAATAGCTATAACAAGTTACTCCTTTAGAAATAAATAGATAAGTGGTTTACATTTGTTTAGTTTACTTTTTAAAAAAATTTATTCACAAAAAAGTCATGGAAGAAACTTGCACTTACATTGGAGTTGGAGCAATATATCCAGTGAACAATTAAAGAACACATTCAATTAGGGAATTAAAGTAATAGAGGTTAAATTTAGCCCAGAAAGCTAAGATTATTATTTCTGAAATAATATTCTCCAAAGTTAAAAATAAACCATTATGTTTACTGTGGTATGTAACATTTCAGTGAATGTCCCAAATGGTTACCTTACGCTTTCCTGTGCTGTTCCTTCCACTAGGGAATGGACATTTCTATTTGTTATCCAAAGGCTGGCTAGTTCTATCATCTTTGGGAACTCAGAGAAGCTTGCTAGTCATCAGAACTGAGTATGAAAAAAAATGGGCACAGAATTTAATTAGATTATGAAGACTATAATATACAACTCTGTTCTCTAAAACTCTGGGTAGAATTTTGACTGGGGCAAAGAATGACTTAAGGAGCCCTTTAAGGTGATTTCTATCCATACATAAGATTTAAGTCTTCAAGATTTGATCTACTCAGGCCTTTTTGAAAATATTACTGATGTGGCCACATTTTAGTCCAAAAAAAATTTTTTTACATACAATTTGACTGCTTTAAGAAGTAGAGTGTTGCTTTGAATTAACACCAGGATTCTAAGTTATTTAAAATAGGTAATGATGTTTGTCTGTTGGATCCAACTGAGTTAATCTGCATTCTGAATTCTCTGTATTAAGAGATTAAAAATTAATCTCTTAATCTGTATTCTCCAGTCATGTCTATACCAAATAAGAACCTTCCAAGTCTTTGTGGCTTATCTGGTACATCTATGAGAAACCAGGGAGGGCATTAAAAGCTGGCGGGTATAAAGCTCATTTACAGAAAGGTCCACACCTCCTCTTATTTTTAAGTTCTTATCTTTGAATTCCTGAATGGGTGGAGATCTCTTAGCCATGCTTCTGTATTCACCTTCTAAATTACTCCTGGTTTCAGCTATAACTTTCTATCATCAATTACAAAATTACTAGGGAGAAAAGAGGGGTAGATTTTTTTCAGTAGTAGATTAAGTTTTTTTTTTTTTTTTCTTAAAGAACTTTTTTAAGAAAACATTCTAACTTCTGAAATCCTCCCTTCTTCAAATGTATGCTTGTTGTCATATGCTTCTGTGTCTTCTTAGGAGCCAACCCTCGACAACTTACAAAGAGATGAAGCAAAGGAAACAGTGCTTTTCCTGGAGCCCTTCCTTGCGGCCCTCTTCTTCTCCTGGTCACTCATCCATGAACAATTCACATCCTCTGTGATTCTCCCCTGTTCTTCATAGCCTGTCTAAGGCCTGTGCATTTTTCAGTAAGGAAAACTGCCATTATTAAACAATTTTCACCCTAAACTGCCTTGTTTCACATCCTGTTTTAAATCACTAACACATGGAGTCCAATGTTCTAATGAAGAAGTGAAGTGAAGTCGCTCAGTCATGCCCAACTCTTTGTGACCCTGTGGACTGTAGCCCACCAGGCTCCTCCATCCATGGGATTCTCCAGGCAAGAGTACTGGAGTGGGGTGCCGAAACTGGTGATGTGGCTAAGACTCTGTGTTCCCAATTTGGGGGGCCTGGGTTCAATCCCTGGTCAGGGACCTAGATCCTACAGGCCACAACTAGCAGTTCATATGCCCCAGCTAAGGATTCCACAGGCTGCAGCTAAGACCAGGTGCAGCCAAGGCTATAAACACACAAAATAAATATTTAAAAATTCTCTGGAACTGAGAACAGTGACGAGAATCCCCAACTGTAGTAAATTTGGGTATGTTATCATTCTCGTACTGAGAACTAAGAGACAGCTAAAGGAGAATAACCCATAGAGGTTCCCTTCTCCATTAAAACTCCCCACGTGCCCTCTACTTCCTCTCCCAAAGTCCCCTTCTACTTCTCCCTCTGGAAACTTCCGTCCCATTCTCATTTCCCCAGTTAGTCCCTGACTGTGGTAAATGGTCCTGCCAGAGTCGCCATCTTGTTGCTTAAACAACCTTTAATATACAGAAAACCCTTTGAAGGGAGGGAGACATCAAACTAAGAGCAACTCCTCATAACTCTGGACTCAGACCCGCTTTCTGACTTGAAGACGGGAAAGTGAATCAGACATTTAATAAACTTTTCATTTTACATGGAACACAGATAGTAAATACAAGGCCAGATTGAAAACCTCTGCATATAAGTCATGTCATTCTTGTGCAGATGTTTTCATAGGACATAGTCTCAGAAATGGGATTGCTAGGTCAAAGGACAAATACATCTCTCATTCTGTTAATTATTTCCAGATCTCCCTCCATAAGGTTATGCCACTCTGCACTCCCTCTAGGAATGTATGGGATTATTTGTTTTCTCCTAGATTTGCAGCCAAGCCCAATGTCAAGCTGTTGAATTTTTGCTAGTCTTATGAATGAGAAAGAGTTTTTTGGTGCAGTTTGAGTTTACATTTAATAATGTGTGAGATTATCTACAGTGAAGTGCCCTTTGTAGTCTCCCTTAAATATCCATACTTGGCAGAAGGCATTTTGTAATCCAAAGCTTTCTATACCTTCAAGTTACACCCCACGGGCTCCTTGCCCGTCTTACACGTTGAGTGAGGATGGACCTGACATACCTGCCAAAGGAACCGGAGGGTCTAGACGTGTCCTTCTTCTCATAGCCTTTAGTTACTGGTTTGGCAGAAGCTGAATGAAGACTGCAGAGGTGACTCTCCAGAGCATAGTAAGGAAGGATTACTTATTCCATAAATTTACATTCCGTGCTATTTGGAGACCCTATCTGAATGATTAGTCTTCTCTTTTTCTGAAATGTACTATTCACTGTAGAATGAACACAGAATTTTAGAAAGAGAGGGGAAAGAAGGAAGGAAGGAATAGAGGAGGATGGGAGGGAAGGAAGACCATGCTACCCAGGTCTGATGTGGGCTACTCCACAAGGTCACATTCATTTCTAATCTCCTTTGACTTATTAGATGGGGCACACCACAGGAGACATGTTGGTGGCAGGAAGTGGTTCCCTTGGTCCATCTCATGGCACTATCGGATGGGTGTGAGAGCCACCACTGCCATAATGCCAAGAGAAATAGCCTAACAAATATGGGGGCTTTTCCTTCAAATGGTATCAGAGACCTTGACAGGAATCATCACTCTTTCTCAGGTGCAGAGCCTCCATGGACTTATTGCATGCCATGGACATGCGTCTAAATGACAGTTTACCCTGAGGTCAGATCACTGAGTCCATCAGAATTGAACTTCACTTTAACTGTGGTGCACGTGCACACACACATAACACACCTGATCCACCTCCATGTTTAAATGTCAGTATAAAGTGGCTGTTGGTTCCAATCATCCTGTTTCTTTGACATCTGCTTTTCCTGGTATTTTTTGCCATTTTATCACAACAGAGATTCTGATCTGTCAGTGGCACTAAATTAATAAAATTTCAATGGGTCCCATACACTCCTGACGAGGTATTTGTTGGGAAAGCTTAATGCTCTGCTTGGCCCCATTCACTTCTTCAGTCACAAACATGTCCTGAGTCTGCAGTATGGCAGGTGTTCTTGTGAGGGCTGGAGGTCAAAGTCAACATGCTGATTTTTTTTGAATGGTCACATTCCCCACAGAAGCAGCTCAAGTGCCTCCTCCTCCAGGAAGCCTTAGCTTCACCCTAATCTGGATTATGTATGTCGCTGCCACCTCAACCCCCAGTCCCAAACAACTTTTTCTACTGTTATACACATTACACCTAGACTACTGTATGCCTGCCTCCACCCTTGATCTCTGTCCTCTCAGCATCTATGATTGCCACACGGTAAGTACTCAGATTTATTACTAATTAACTGCTTGAATCAACGGAGGACGAAATAACTGTTCCCCAAAGTCACATAAAAGCTAGTTGAACTTTCCTAAGTTATTGATAAAACCCAGTAACATATTTACAATGTCTTAAATACTAACAATATTTGGGAAAGACCCTGATACCCAGGAAGAATGAAGGCAGAAGGAGAAGAGGGCAGCAGAGGATGAGATGGTTGGACGGCATCACAAATTCAATGGACATGATTTGGGCAAACTCCGGGAGATAGTGAAGGACAGGGAGGCCTGGCATGCTGCAGACCACAGGGTCACAAAGAGTCAGACACAATGACTGAACAACAACAAAAAATAGTATGAATAACTCTTAACTATGTAAATATTTACAAATTATGAAATGCTGTCCAGTGTACCTTTCAACCATAAGCTGGAGAGTATCAGAATAATCTGATGGTCTCAAGCTCAGTCATGGTCCTGTATCCAGAAGGGTGAAGCCAGACTAAACCACAGCTGAAACAGACACATCACACTTTGGTCTGTTTGAATCTGCCTGATTTTTCAGGCTGTCACCTCTCCCTGTTCTCCCTGCCTTTTACATACCTTGTTAATGAGGACAAATCACAGTATAAGACAACAACAGTCATATTTCCAGCATAATTCCAGAAACACAAACCTTCCGTCTCCTTAAGCCTCAATTGTTTTTTTAAAAATGACAAAAGGCATATGCCATGTCTTCTCTGCTTCTTGTCATCAACCATCACGTCCTACTAAAAACAAGGACACTCCATAAGTAGTCGGAGTTTAATTACAAGACACCAGTCAGTTCGCCAGTTACATCTGCAGAACAATGTAATAAAAACTTAACAGATGCAGGTATGCTGGGGTATGCAGCTCATATGAGAAAGAGTTCCTGATTTATCCCAGCAAATAACCCGGTGAGTGTATTTTTATGACAATTACCTACCACTGAAATGACATTCTAAAAGATATTTAAAGAAAGGATGTAAACAGCAATATTTCTGTGCTCAGTGTAGAGGCAACATCCTAGCATTGATAACCAGTCTATAAAATACCTACATCACTGAACAGATTCAAACCCACTGGCTTAAGTGGCAGTCCTTTGACACATATCATTCTTCTCGAAGAGGTCCAGTGGATGCCTTCTTGTTCTCCCTCTTTCTCCCCTCTGTCCCCTGACTTTAAGGGGACGCAAGCTGCTAGGAAGACAAATCTTTGTTTTTGAGTCACATGGTTTCTCTATGCTGCCAGATATTTTATTCTGATGTGTTTATGTAAATTAGAATAAAAAAGAATTCATCAGAAAATTATTTCTGCTCAGTGCACGCCAAAAAATAGATGCAACTGAAACAAAAAAGTTTGAGGAGGGCGGTTCTGGTAAGGATCTAGCCTTCATCCCTGTTATGAATGAGGAAACTGGAAGGAGGCTGAGGAAAGCATCCATCCATCCACTCATGCCCCCATTCACTCATTATTCATTCAGGCAAAATTCAGTAACTAGCTAAGGTTTTGATATCATTCTTCAAGTGCATATACTTCTAAAAATTAAAATCTAAGCAGAGCATAAAAAAAAAAAAGCCTACCACATAGTGCCTATATTTAAATACGCTCTTAAAAACGTTGAAGAAATATCTGTAGTTCTCACAAAGCATATTTCTATAGACATACCAATAGCTATAGAACAGAAGTACCGTTTCAGGTACTTGGGAACATCAAAGACAATGCCTACATCAGAAATTTCCAAAAATCCGTTTTTTTCTTCTTCGCAGCATTAAGGTAAAGAACAAGGCATTTGGAGTAAAAAAAATTCTGACTTTGAGCACTAGCCCTGTCTTATCCTACCTATTCTCCTCACTTCATGGGGCTGAACCAAGGAGCAGATAAACTGACTCATGTACTCACTGTGTTGTTCTCACATTTATTCATATACTCATTCATTCATTCATTCAACACTCTCCACACTGATCCAAGTACTGTCCTATGTGCAGCAGGAGTACAAGGCACCTACTCTCACAGGGTTCTTCGTGTATCTAGCAGCCAGAAGCTGATAAAATAAACAGACTAATGAATTTATAATGACAAATTAAAGTGTGTTCCAACATAGGGACAAGAAACCATCATTGAGGACTCTGGGGTAAAATTCATTAAGGGAGTTCCTTGGAAATTAAGAGATAAATGAGAGAGTACTCGGTGATGGGGTGGAAATGGATGAGTAGGAACAGCATGTGAAAAAGCCTCAACAGAAAAGAGCACAGTGGTGAAAAGGAACCCCCAAAAGATCAACGTGATTGTAAGCTGGGAACAGGCAGGAAAAAACTAAGAGTTGCAGCTCGAGGTGGGGAGGGGGTGTCCAGCACACACAGTGCATTTAAAACGAAGCAGGCTGTAAATGTAAAGTTCACACTGAATTTTGAAGACTCAGCATGAAAAAAAGCAAAATATCTCAATAATTATGTATATTGGTTGCATACTGAAGTGATAATATTTGGATATACTAGATTAAATAAAATATATTATTAACTTCATCTGTTTTTATGTTTTTTTCCCTAAATTTTTTAAGATGATTACTAGAAAAGTCAAGGTTACATATATAGCTCATGTTATATTGTTATTAGAAGCTGCTGGTTGTACATGTAGTCTTTTAATTCCAGACAAGCGTTTTTATCCTGAGCAATAGGAAGTCTTGGAAGGCTTTAAGCAGAGGAATGAGAGGATCATTCCAGCTTCTGCGTGGAGAACAGACCAAAAGGCAGCTAGAGGGGATGTGGAAAATCAGCTATGGACCGCAACAGATCAGGCAAGATGCTTCATAACAGTTTGGTTTAGGGTCAAGAAGTACAGAGATGAGAGGGGAGAGGATGGAGGGATATTTAGGAGGAAAATATCAACAGGCCTCAGCAGTGAACTGTATATGGTATTGAGAGCCTCCACAGGGCAGAATCCCAGCTGGGAATGCAAGAAATATATGTATACCATCCTAAGTCCTATCCTAGAGGTATGAATTCAGTGTTGTCGGAGCACAAAGTGAAAAACAAGACATGCTTGATGTAGCATATAACGCCGATGTTGCTTTCAT
The DNA here is from genome assembly GCA_006410635.1 of Cephalophus harveyi. Classification (NCBI taxonomy): domain Eukaryota; kingdom Metazoa; phylum Chordata; class Mammalia; order Artiodactyla; family Bovidae; genus Cephalophus; species Cephalophus harveyi. Next base: position 103,532 of record SJYT01007324.1, on the reverse strand, counting down.
TTTACAATGGGTTTCATTAAAAAATCAGGTTCCAGTACCATGCCAAGAAATTTCATTCTGGTTAAAGCATTAAATATCTTTTACCCGAGCTGAACTTAAATCAACAGATACATAACAAGTATCGATCATGTGCAAGAGACTGTGAAAGACTGTCTCTTGAGGAGAAAAGGAAAGAGAACTAATATTTATTTAGTGCTCAATACCATGTGCCCAGAGCTTTATATGTGTAACCTATTCAATCAGCTTGAGAATCTTACGAGGTTATATTATTTCCCTAATTTAGAGATAAGTAAAATGAGGTAAAAAGAGCTTAAAATTTTGATTGAAATTTCAGAAAGACTTGGGCCATTTTTATTTTTTCCACAAATTATCCCTACAGCCTAACCTTCTGCCTAGCATACATTAAAATGCTCAATAAACATGGTAGAATGAAAGGATAAAGGTTATACAGTTCATAAGAAGTAGAATTAAGTTTCAACTTAATTCTGTTGTATCTTGACTCAAGCAAACGGTATCAAAGTTGGGGCTTTTAAAAAAGAATAAAATTAGATATAACTTGTATATTCATAAGCAAATGGAATCAAAGTTGGGGCTTTTAAAAAAGAATAAAATTAGATATAGCTTGTATATTCATATGTGGTTAATAGGTATTTAGGAGATGGCAATGGCATCCCACTCCAGTATTCTTGCCTGGAAAATCCCATGGACGGAGGAGCCTGGTAGGGTGCAGTCCATGGGGTTGCAAAGAGTCGGACATGACTGAGCAACTTCACTTTCACTTTTCACTTCCATGCATTGGAGAAGGAAATGGCAACCCACTCCAGTGTTCTTGCCTGGAGAATCCCAGGGACGGGGGAGCCTGGTGGGCTGCCATCTATGGGGTCGCACAGAGTCGGACACGACTGAAGCGACTTAGCAGAGCAGAGTAGCAGGATAGGTATTTATGTAAGAATTCTTTATCCAAGATAGATGGTCATCCCACACTTCACTGAATAAGAGCATTTACAATTCCTGGAAACACTGGGTGTCAGATACTGTCCTAAACATTTTACTTGTATTTATCTTTTGCTGCTGCTGCTGCTAAGTCGCTTCAGTCGTGTCCGACTCTGTGCGACCCCATAGACAGGAGCCCAACAGGCTCCCCCGTCCCTGGGATTCTCCAGGCAAGAACACTGGAGTGGGTTGCCATTTCCTTCTCCATTGTGTGAAAGCAAAAAGTGAAAGTGAAGTAGCTCAGTCGCATCCGACTTCTAGCGACCCCATGGGCTGCAGCCTACCAGGCTCCTCCATCCATGGGATTTTCTAGGCAAGAGTACTGGAGTGGCTTGCTATTGCCTTCTCCGTGTATTTATCTTACTTGTCTTATTCTTAGCATAAATACCTGTGGGATAGGAATAATTATTTTTCTCATTGTATAGACTGGGAAACTGAGGCACAGTGGGGTCCAGTCACTTTCCCCAAGTCATACCGTTGTAAAGGCATTAACCCCAAGGAACCTAACTCAAGAGTCCAAAACTCACTTTGAACCAGTCTGGAGTCTGAACCCACTACTCCATAGGACCCTGGTTCTTACAAATAGGCCCTAAGATCAGGGTGCCCCTAAGATTAGGATGCCATTGGTCCAGCACCTTCTCTCAGGGCCTCACAGTGTGATGGTTCATCAGGGCACCCCCTTGGAAATCTAGGAAATCATGGTGTTCAGACAACTGGAGAATCATAGCAACATGAATACCAAAGAGCCTGTGGAACTCATTTAGTGTAAAGAGCACATTTATCCTGGGTTCAGAAATGTCCACTGGCAGGAAGCCATCATCTGTCTCCGACACTGGATAGAGCAGAAAGAACAGGTGAAACAAGGGGCTGAGTAAGCTGCAGATTTCCCAACAGCAGAGATATCTCCATTCAGCGTGAACAGTGAATTCAGGAGACTCTTGTTCACTAATGGAGCTTAAGAGTTAAGATACTCTCTAAGAACACCGGGCATGAAGGGCTTGCTAGTAGCTCAGATAATGAACTGGGTGGTTATGACCAGCCATCCAGGCCTTTCATGGGTGCTGTTTACTTCAAGAGTCAAATGACAGATTGACTCTGTGATGTCTAAGAGGGTTTAGTGCTCTGATTTGGAAAATCTATTGGGCAAATACAGACCTTATGTGAACATTTTACTTCTTTCGAGGCCTTAAAATGGTCACAAATATTAGCAGAATCCCTAAAGGAATCTCATTTTTTAAAAAAGAAATAGTCTTATTAATACAGTAAAAAATTTTAGAACAATATTCATTACCTGGCAGTTTGATATAAAGGCATCCCATCTGATATCCATCAAGATGGCCAGAAGTACAAACAAGATCTCATTATATGGTAATTTAAGCTGTAAGGTGCTTCACTGCCTGCAAACTGGGAGCAGCATGATGCTTCTCTACTTGATGGCGCTGCCTGCAGTCACTGGGAATCAGGGCAGTCAAGCCAATGCCCTGTGTTCTAAGTGGCCATATGTAATATGTAGGGAGGACTGCCCCTGCCCACCCGGCAACCAGAGAAATAACCCTGCCAAGATTCCCAGCACTTGCTCTGTCAGAAAACTTCTACTCAATTATAATTGCTTGTCTAATCCTCTGGTAGACCTCTAATTCCAGGAAAGCAAATCATACCCTCCTTTGGTATTAAATTTATTTCACTTGCATTCTTTATTATTGCATCCCTAGCATCTGGTATGCTGCCTGGCACACTGTAGGCACTCAACATATAGTGAATGGAAGAATAATGTGACTTTTATATGTCACATTAAATGTTGGTAAATTACAGTCTTAGAAGACATTATGAAAATAGTATTCTAGAAGAATATTGTTTACAGGTTCTCTGGTGGCATTTATAAGCATCCTAACATTCAGACAAAAATTCTTCAAACACAAAAATGAAGGCTGGTAATACATATTGAGGTAAAAGATGGAGGAGTTAGTAAAAAAAAAAAAAAAAGGGTGGGGAGATAACAGTATTTGAGAATGTAATAAATTAAAAGGCATTTAACAATATGTGGTCAGACATATTTCTTTTGGAGAGAAAAGATTAGGAAGTGATACACTATTCATTTTGTTTTTTTTTTAATAAAGCAAAGAGGAAAACTACATTACTTTTTAAAATAAAAATTCTTCTCGTAGTTCGTAGTTCTTACAGGTAGTAAGAACCTGTAGTTCTTACAGGTCCATTCTCATAGAAGAGCAAGTTATTTGGAAATCTGGATTAGCTTCATAATGCAGGGAATATACATTATGTAGGGAATATACATTACTATCAGTTATATTCACTTTCTACTTTTCATCTAACAGAGGAGGAGTTAACCCCTCTGTTTGAATGTCCCACAGGTATCTAAAACTAAACACCAAGCTGACCTAAAAGGTCCCCAGAGACCTCCTCACTGCCCTGTATTTTCAATCTGGATGAACGGATATTGACTTAAGGTGAACACTTTGGAATCCTGTTGGCTTTCAGGTGTTTTTCCCACTTCCTTCTTTCATCTGCCATATCTTGTCAGACACCAGGTTTGATCAATTTTCTCTTCCAAATACCCTTTAAATCTATGTCTATCTTTCCATTTCCATTACTACTCTGTATAATTGACATAATTTTCTAGACTGCATTTTTTTTTTTCTCCCAGCTGGCCCCCATCTCCAAAAAGCCCCCACATTATAACATAAATGCCTGTAAAATAAAATGCCTGATCATGTCATTTTCCTGCTTAAAAATCTGTGTGGCTCTCCATTGCTGAAGTCAGTCACAAGTGCATAAAACGGCAATGTCCCAAGTTCTCCCTAGTCTGGCCTCACCCACCTTTCCAGGCACATCTCCTGTCCACTTTGCAATTTACCTTGAACAGGTGTCTCTCCAGACCACACCAGTTTGTAAGCAAAAAGAGGTCTATGCCAGCAGGAATCAAGCCTATTTCAATGGCTCTATTTCTATCTAATCTGAAGAATAGCAACATTTTTCAAATTCCTTTAGCCAGGTCTTAGAGATCCCAAAGGGAAGTTATTCTCTCCTCCAAATGACTATAATCCAATTTGATGATTTTTTTATCACATTCAACACCAGTTACATATTAGTACCTCATGAAAATTATTACATAGAGAAAAAAAATAATGATGACTGACTGGTCAAAGGATTGGGTCTAAATTAGCAGCAGTTTCATGGTTTGTTTAGAATGATAGCTCTCAATCTTTTCCGATCCAATTCCTCTTCATAACAATATTTTATAACTTTTCTTCATTATCCATTATCTTAGTTAATTAAACCTACTTACATCCCTAAATTAAAGGCCAATATACACATATAATGTACTTATCAGAATATTAATTTAAAATATTAATTTATAATAAAATGTTATCAATATAAGTATGTTCAATAATAATCACACTAGCCTTACTGGTGTTGTGTTTTAGTTGCTAAGTAGTGTGCACGACTCTTGCAACCCCCATGGAGCCTGCCAGGCTCCACTGTCCATAGGATTTCCCAGGCAAGAACACTGGAAAGGGTTTCCATTTCCTTCTCCAGAGGAAGAAGTTCCTCTTCTCAAGCCAGGAGTCAAACCTGCTTCTCCTACACTGCAGACAGATTCTTTTATCACTGAGCCACCACTGGGTGTAGGAAGCCCTACCCCAGGCTACACCTTCCAGTAATAAATAAGTTTAGATGTAAAAGCAAAAATTAGAAGCAACTTCTGTCTCAAGTGTACTAGAAAATGAAAAACAGATATACAGTCTAAAGCTAGGTGATAGAAAAAGAGAAAAGAAAAAACAGTATTAGGATAAGGTACAAATACTCTTAAATAAGAATAGTATGTCCAAAACAAATGACCAACTATCAAAGTGAAGGAAATTTTGTCATTTGAGATTACACCATGCAATGTGGTTTATCCAGCACCCTAGTCCCCTTTACTCACTACATTCTCACTGTGCTGCCTCCAAATCACCAGCACAGCAGTAGCAAGGCCCTGCCAGTTATCCCAAATCTTCCCCAGAACCTCTACCCCCAGAAGGTTCAGCTTTCATTCAGGACTACTGGCTTAGGAACGTTCTGTATCAAATTGTACACCTGACCTAGAGGAATAAGAGAGATTTTTCTGGTGAAGGTTGGTATTAGATGAGTGTTACAATCATTCTCCACTTAAATAAAACTCAGACACAAAACCTGACTTTCAGTCAATGAGTTAAACCATACATTCAGCAATCTTTCCTTTCTGAATTTCAAGTTGAAGCTTATTGCCAAAAGAATAATAAATAACTGATAATCAAAGCTGTCTCCTTGCCCTTTTCTGCCCAACTTATAGACCCAGGAAAATAGTAATGATGATGATGAAGATAATCGCTAACATTTAAACATTTTGTGCCACCATTAAATCAAGTGCTTTCAAAGCACATAAACTACATAACAGCCCTCTGAGCTCATATTTGAGATCCTTGCAAAGATTAGTGAAGATCCACGAGAAATAACATGGCTATCATGCCACACATGGTAAATGATTACAAAATAAAGGCTGCTGCTGCTGCTAAGTCGCTTCAGTCGTGTCCACCTCTATGCGACCCCATAGACATTAAATCCCAAACTACCCTGAGGCAGTTACTCAAAAAAGCACATCTTACAATCATGTCAGTTGTTCAATAGTTACACATTTATACCATGAATAATACACTTTTTAAACACACATGGAAACAAGCCCATCGGATCAAGAGACAGACCTCCTTTAGATCTGCACCTCTCTGACACGTAATAAAACCTGTGCTTGGCTTCCATTACCGACAATCAGTTGGTTTGAGGCTTGTGCCTAATGAGGCAGGGAAGCTTGGTGTGTTGCAGTTCATGGGGTTGCAAAGAGTCAGACCCGACTGAGCAACTGATCAACCTAGTGAGGCTAATGAGGCCCTGCATTTGGGCCCTGAGTTGTAGCATTATTTCTCAAGGTTGATTGATTCTGAACAGTCACATTATTTGCCTGTTCAGTAGGACAAGAAATTTTCCTGGGGAGATTTTCTTTGGTAGTGTTTATGGGGGGTGTGTGTGGGTGGGTGTGTGTGAGAGTGAGTTTGGGGGTGGAAGCTGAAATGTGAGGACAATATAAATGGTCTAAAAAATAACTAAAATTACTCTGGATTACTCACCTTGTTACCTCTGTATTCACAGCACTAAAGATAGTTATTTTTATAAAAGCATCTTTTCTTTCTCTCTCAATAAGACACTAAAAATGTCTGATAATACACCTTTCTGATAATAGGGTTTCTTCTTAGTATATTTTTCAGATGTTTATAACAGTTACTAAATCAATTAAAACATATCACTTGATACAATTTCCCTCAATAATGAACAGATGAATTAAATGGTGGAAACATGGAGAAACAAAACAATTTAGGAAAAGACAGCTATAAAACCATGAGGACTTAAACATTCTTAACTTCTAAACTCACTGAAATTGTCCAATTAGTAAAAGGATTTTTTTTTTCAGGGTCATATGCTTTATGATTCATTAAAAACATAAATTGGAGAATTTAGTAAGTAGATAGTGAGCAGAACTAAAAAAAAAAAAAAAAAATTAGAGACTTTCCATATCCAAAAACCAAAATCCAATAAAATTGAATACCATTTTTTGTTCACCATATATCTTTTAACTTTCCATCCTCAGGTGCTTAGATTACTCTTGTTTGCCAGATGACAGATGCACTAGCTGCCCTTACTACTGCTCTCACTCCTTAACACATATACATAGAAAAAATAAATGTAAAAATATCCATCTCTAGTCCCCAGCCACTAAAGAGACCACTGCCCTCCAAGGAAGGTCTTCCTTGCTTACCAGCCTGACTCTTATTTTAATGGAGAAAAATGAGGAAATAAGGATAAGGAGGGGCAATAGGAGGAGTTTTTATCCTTTAAAAGTTTTTTTTTTTCCTCAGTTTTTTTGAAAGAAGAAAGATAGCAGGTTCAGGGTCTGTACAGATAACAGATGGGAGAAGAAAAGGGAGACTTTAGGCTTATTGCTGGAATACATGTTTCTTTAATAAAGAGATCAAATAAGGGTCTTGAGTTATTTATCATATTGCATGGCATGTATTTTTTAGCCCTGAAACCACTCTGGGACTGATCCATACTAGCCATGTTCTCAATGAGTTATTTATGGTATTTTAACATTTTTTGAGTGAATTTTAACTGTTTTACCTTATTTGAACCTCAGAAATCCATAGGGTAGGCAAGGAAGGTATACTCACATTGACATATGACTAAACCAAAAACATGAAAATGGGATAAAAACTTAGACTTTCTACTGTCCAAGTTGGTGGTCCTTTTAGTCTATATTTTGATATATCATATTTTGATACATAGCTTAATGATGATTTGCTTCAGGGTTATGTTGTTAGAAATTCAAATATCTAAATAACCTGCAGAAGAAAAAATTGGTAACTTATGTGTTTGCAGTGATCTAAATCACCTAGATATAGATGGCCAAATATTTTTCTACTCTTGGATTTAATCACACCATTCAAGAACCCCAACAGTGGGGAGACTCGGAGTCGCCTTTGCAAGATCTCTTCAGAAATATTCCTTCTCATGCAGAGAGCAAAAGTCGGGTTTCATGTCTATCTAATGTAGCCCGGTCCATACCTACATTTACATATATAAACACGTCACTCACTTGCCTTGCATTTGAGAGTCTAAAAATCCCTTTACTATATTTTTTAATTATAGATTTTAGAGCCAGAGAACCAGGGCCTCATTCTTCCCCAGTATATTAACAAGTTCCTGAAAAAACTGGTAATGGATATGCCTCTTTTATCTCTATGTTTTCAATTTGTCAAAAGAGGGTAGGAAGAGTACTTGCCCCACAAGGGCACGGTTAAGCAAACTAAATACACATACATACTTAGAGCAACTTATAGGAAGTGATCATTATTACAGTTGTCAGGGCTTTTTAAAATAGTTCTGGCACAAAGAAGTCACAAAATTAATGTTTCCATGGTGCATGTAAAATGAGTCCTAGTTTTGCCAATATGGGACCTGGGAGTGGGGGAGTGACTTCATCAGAAAAATAAGAATATAAAACCCGCAATAATGAAAATGGCCTCGCAAGGCTGTTATGAAGATCAAACGGAATAATACACATCAGAAAGGCTTTATAAATTATAAAGTGTGGAATACATGTTCATTGTTGTGTTCTCTAATTGCATCCTCACAAGATGATGTTCTGCAGCTGTGATTATCTTCATTTTATAGATGAGGCAACAGGCTTAAAAAGGATTATGTAACTCACTCAAGGTCATTTAGATAGCATGTAGGAACACTCAGACCAAAAAAATATGTCTTTTTTAGTCCCTCCAATTACAGTATCTTTTTGAATATTCATAACTGTTCCATATAGAACTATAATTTCTCTAGAACATTATTTCTGTGTATTGCTATGCTTGTTTGTTTTTTTAATAAATGGCATTTGACAATGTGGATGAAACTGTAGTTTACATTTTAGGGAGATTTCATCATTGCCAAAGAATTTTTTTTTTAAAGTGTGTGGCAGCAATCCAATGGCAGTAATTAACAAGTTTAATCAATCTAAAGTCCTCTTAAAAGAGCTTCATCTGTCAGTTTTAGGTTACATACATTGAGATTAAACTTAAAATTCCACTGGAGATTTGTCATCTGATTTTTAAGGGTTTTAAGGTAATTAAAAATAACAGAGATCAGTTACTGCGGTTCTAGATGATTTTATAAGGATTTTTCACAAAACCAAACTGGTAGAATTGTGTAAAGCTTCTCTGGAGAACCCATTCCTGGCCAGTGAGCTGGTCCCCAAAAACAAGCAATCACATAGTAAAAGCTCATGCCAACCCTTGCTTAATCAAGCAGGTGATATCACGCAGAATGAGCAGGCCCAGTTTTCTTTACCTGTGCTGACCTCTGAGGGGCTGCTTCTGGCCTCCTTGTTCCTCGTCCTAGTCTCTGCCTCCACTTATTTTCTGGACATCAAATGTTGAGTCTATAGTTCAAAATCTCCTTCTATCTGTGTCTCCTAGACAACCTAGAGTGTCCTGTCACTGAGCTTTGCTTACCTTCTCTGACACTACACTGTAACTATTGTAACATCCAACTCTGATCCTTGCTTTGCCCTCTGCATTCATGACACCCGCGTGTCCCCCTTTCCTTTACTGTCTTATCTCCTAATGATGGCTTCTTGCCATAGTAGTCCAGCCCCATTTATGCCCCTGCTCTGCTGATTTCTGATAAATGTTGGTAGTTGCTTCTTCCTATGGAAACACAGTTTACTAAATTGTGTAATATCTTCTTGTCCTGTTGAAAACTGCCCACCCAGTCTTAAGTAGGGCACATTGACACGTGTTATCAGTCTGTGTCACTCTGCTATAATTGTTCACTATCTCATCTAGATGCCTCTAGCCTATACATAACATCTAAACATGCAGGTCCAAAGTGGAATTGAATACTTGAGCTCTACCCAGTACTCAATCTACCCAATACTAAGGGTACGAAGACAATGACATTTAGAGATCTGGATGCACTGCTTCTGCTAAGATGCAGTCTAGGGTTACCCCCGCTTTGTCCACAGACACATTACACCACTGACTCACATGAAGCTTGGAGGCAACAATAGCCTCCATATCCTATTCAAGGGAACTGATGCCAGGCTAGGTCTCCCACTGCCTTATGCACTTGGTGCTTTTTCAACACCAAAACTCAGCTCATTATACTCATTCCAATTTCCATCTATAATGTAATATTAATTACATAATTATTAATATACTATTAATGAATATAAGCTAATTGATATTAATATTCTGATATTGAAGTTTATTGGGAAAAAGTGGGACTTGCTAGTTCCAGGATAATCCTCCCTTTTTTATTAGAATTGAAAGCCATTTTCTCTTGTTGCTGTCCTTACCACCCTCATGCTATCATCATCTAAGATGAGCTGTTACAGTTGTGTCTGCAATCTCCATGATGCTCAGGGAAAAGCATCTATATGACAACCACCAGCTGAGGACATAAAGTATTAAGTGGTGAATAGAAACATCTTATATAATCTCTTAATTATTAATGTGCATGAGCTTTAACAGTGTCACTTGAAGAAAAAGCTGGATAGTTTTAACAATGCTCATTTTAGAGCTTTAGGACGTTTCATTCTATTCCAGTTTAAACTCAGTTGTTAAAACAATTCTTATTGGGTCATGGATTAGCCAGCCCCATGATACTTGTCCTTCCATCTATGGCGTGTCTGCCATTTCAATATGTGTCAACACCAATATCACAGAATATTCTGGAAACAAAATTCTGGCAAGTCCATCTCGATGGTCTTTGGCAGTCTTTCCAGTTAAACTTTGAACCATTGGCTGAAGCCAATTTGAGGAATCAGTGGTGGGCTAAGCCTGGCAGCTGAATGTCAAGAGAAGGAATTTTACTTTACCACTACAGGGGTGGAAAAGAAATGAGGCAAAACACTGATTAGAAACATCAAAGAAATAATTCAAAATTTCCCCTTTGAATCTTTGTGATACATCTTTCAGGATAAAGATCTATGACATAAAGACCAAGAGAGGTAAAGAAGTTGAGATAACTGTTAAACTTTATGGGATGCTTCGTGGTTTTAGAAAACACGTCATGGAGAGATATGGCATTCTAATAACTACACATTTATAAATTCTGGATGTAAATTCTGGGCAAGAGATTCAGTTCAGTTCAGCTCAGTTGCTCAGTTGTGTCTGACTCTTTGCGACCCCGTGGACTGCAGCATGCCAGGCTTCCCTGTCTATCATCAACTTCTGNACACATTTATAAATTCTGGATGTAAATTCTGGGCAAGAGATTCAGTTCAGTTCAGCTCAGTTGCTCAGTTGTGTCTGACTCTTTGCGACCCCGTGGACTGCAGCATGCCAGGCTTCCCTGTCCATCATCAACTTCTGGAGCTTGCTCAAAATCATGTCCATCGAGTCAGTGATGCCATCCAACCATCTCATCCTCTGTCATCCCCTTCTCCTCCTGCCTTCTCCTCCTCCCAGCATCAAGGCCTTTTCAAATGAGTCAGTTCTTCACATCAGGTGGCCAAAGTATTGGAGTTTCAGCTTCAGCATCAGTCCTTCCAATGACTATTCAGGACTGATTTCCTTTAGGATTGACTGGTTTTATCTCCTTGAAGTCTAAGAGACTCTCAAGAGTCTTCTCCAATACCACAGTTCAAAAGCACCAATTCTTTGGTACTCAGCTTTCTTTATGGTCCATCTCTCACATCCATACGTGACTACTGTAAAAACCATAGCTTTGACTAGACGGACCTTTGTTTGCAACCCCATGGACTATACAGTCCATGGAATTCTCCAGGATATAATACTGGAGTGGGTAGCCTTTCCCTTCTCCAGGGTATCTTCCCAATCCAGGGATCAAACCCAGGTCTCCCTCATTGCAGGCAGATTATTTACTAACTAAGTTATGAGGGAAGGCCAGGCAACAGATTCAACAGAAATATAATATGTATTAAAATTAGGTAAAAAGATTCCTCTCTCCTGTGTTTGTTCCTCAGTCACTGAATGAGCATGAGTAATAAATCTTTCAGAGTTTTTTCTAGAACCACAGCAGAAGTTGGTGAGTTCTTAGGGGTCAGACATTTTCCCAGGAGTTAAAAGAAGAAAGGACACCAGATATCTAGGAAATCAATTTGTATTTGCAACCTTCCTTCCAGCAACCCTCTCCCCTAGCTTCTTCTATCAAAAAGCTTCTCAAATGTCTCTTTTCCCCTTCATTTCACCTCAAACTTGTGTGTAGGCTTCACTGGCCCCCTGTTGCTTTTTAAAGTGATTTTGCTTTTTGCCTCTGTAATTAACAGCCTAACCTATCCCTGAGACTAGCACAATCTCCTGGGGAAATTTTACTTCTGAGAGATTATATTCTTATCAGATTGATTTGCTAAAAGTGTTTTTAACTCTAATAATTAGTTACAAAACATATTAAATTTACAAAGTACACCAAACCCATAAATATATTACAATGGGAACAAAGAAAGTCTCTACTATATTCTTGGGTCAGTATTTCAAGAAATTAATACCAACTTTAGTGTTTTACAGGCTTCCCTGGTGGCTCAGAGGTTAAAGCGTCTGCCTCCAGTGTGGGAGACCCGGGTTCGATCCCTGGGTCGGGAAGATCCCCTTGAGAAGGAAATGGCAATCCACTCCAGTATTCTTGCCTGGAGAATCCCACGGACAGAGAATCATAGAAGGTTACAGTCCACGGGGTCGCAAAGAGTCGGACACGACTGAGCGACTTCACCTTACCTTACCTTACCTTACCTTAGTGTTTTACAATTTACAAAGCACTTTCACACCTGTCTTTTTTTATGACAACATCATTATTAATAGTATTATTAAGGCTGTATTACTATTAGTATCTTCACTTTACAAAAAAAGAAACTAAAGTTCTGAGAAGTTAGGAGACTTGGGAGATTGAGGAATGTAATCCCAATGTTCATGATTCTCAATTCAGTGCATTTAGCTTTTTGCTTTACTTAGTCACCCTTCAGACCTTCATAGTAATAAGGGTCACCTAAATATTTTCTGATTAAGGAGAGCTAAGACTCTCTGTCCTGCTCTGCTCCCAAAGTCTGACAAAAGTTTGTTTTAAGGAGGTAATAACTAGAGAACCAGACATGGAACAACTGAGTGGTTTAAAACTGGGAAAGGAGTATGTCAAGCCTGTATGTTGTCACCCTGCCTATTTAACTTCTATGCAGAGGACATCATGCAAAATACCAGGCTAGATGAATCACAAGCTGGAATCAAGATTGCTGGGAGAACTATCAATAACCTCAGATATGCAGATGAAACCACCCTAATGGCAGAAAGCAAAGAGGAACCGAAGTACCTCTTGATGAGGTGAAAGAGGAGAGTGAAAGAGCTGGTTTGAACCTCAACATTCTTAACACTTCATGGCAAATAGCTGGGGAAAAAATGAAAACAGTGACAGACTTTACTTTCTTGGGCTCCAAAATCACTGCAGAGAGTGACGGACAGCAGCCATAAATTAAAAGACTCTTGCTCTTTGAATGAAAATTTATGACAAACCTAGACAGTATATTAAAAAGCAGAGACATCACTTTCCCAACAAAGGCTCATATAATGAAAGCTATGGTTTTTCCAGTAGTCATGTATGGATGTGAGAGTTGGACTATAAGGAAAGCTGAGCACCAAAGAATTGATGCTTTTGAACTGTGGTATTGGAGAAGACTCTTGAGAATCCCTTATATTGCAAGAAGATCAAAACAGTCTATCCTAAAGGAAATCAACCCTGAGTATTCTTTGGAAGGACTGAAGCTGAAGCCCCAATATGTTGGTCACCTGATGCAAAGAGCCGACTCACTGGAAAAGACTGGGGAAGGCTGAGGGCAAAAGGAGAAGGGGACAGCAGAGAATGAGATGGTGGAAGGCATCACTGACTCAATGGACATGAGTAGTTTGAGCAAACTCCAGGAGATAGTGAAGGACAGGGAAGCCTGGCATGCTGCATTCCATGGAATCGCAAAGAGTCAGACATGATTTAGCAACTGAACAACAACAACTAAAAAGAATCTCTATTTTGCAAAATTGTGCCTGAGGCTTAAGGATTTCTACGTATGATACTAGTGGCCTCCAGTCCCACTTCTGGAAAAGTTCCAGTTTATATCACTTCAGGTTCTTAACTCAAAAACTTGGATTTCAAGCTCAGACTTGAGTTTTTCTTTCAACCTAGGGATCAGCTTTTGATAAAGTGCATGAAAATTTTTCAAAATAAATTTCTACATTTTTGTCTTTCTCATTCACATCACTACTCCAGAAATAGGGAGGAACATGGAGAGGAAAAATAAGAGAAAAAAGGGGCAAAGGCCCAAGGCACTCCTATCAACTATCATGGACCTGACTGGAAAAGCATTGGATAGCTTTCGAGGATTCTGAACATGGGCTTGATGTTCTGGCAAACACTGACTTCAATTTTATCAAGCCTCAGTTTCCCAATTTTTACAGAAAAACACGAAAATAATATATTTTACCTCTTAGGATTTTTGTGAGAATTGATGGATATCATGAAAGTAACATGAGAAGGACATGACAACCCACTCCAGTATCCTTGCCTGGAAAATCCTATGGACAGAGGTGCCTGGCAGGCTACAGTCCATGGGGCTGCAAAGAGCTGGACACACTGAGTGACTTCTCTCCACTCCATGAAGGCAAAACATAATGTGTGGAACTTGCACATAGTAAATGCTCAATAAATCCTAGCTCTCTTTATTATTATTATCTGTTTCTGGAGATAAAACAAATGGAGACAAATACATTTCAAGAGGGAACATAAAAGAATTAAAGGTTAAGCTGCATTTCTTTGGGATGGGGGGTATAAAATTGTCTCCATCCAGAGCTGACCCTGTTCAGTGGAAACGCTGTCTCTAGCAGGCAGTTTCTGAGCATGTGACATCGTTGGTTCCATGTTGCCATGGCAGCAGCCCTGCAGCCAGACAACACAGTTTTACAACAGAACTAGGTCCAAAGTCAGTCTCCCAGGCAAGCACTGAGAACTAAAAGCAGGGCTATATCTGCACATGAAATTGGGATGCAATGTCTTATACATCTCTTAATTTATAAGCATTGTTTATTCTCTTTAGAACAAATTCAATGCTTTTCTAAGACATGGATGCCAAGTAATTTTTAAAAAAGAAAACTGTGATAAGCCCCTCCTAATGCAGAAAGGATTAGAGAGCTTGCTACCAGCAATCAAGAAATATTTACAATAATCACATTCGCTCCAGACTTTCATCTATGAGTCTAAACAGAAAACTTTAATCCTACAGAGTGTAAGCTGATGCCATGGCTATATATGGTCACAGAACTCCTAAGGGAAGAAAAAGGAAAAGAAGGAGGAAAAAAACTGCAGATACCATGTCATTTATAATTTGTGTATAAGTTCTAGCACTGGGATCTGTTAACCTTGGCAAAATTTACAAGTAAGATTCATTAATCAGCTTTACTCAAGTACATGTAACACTTTCCATTTTAAGAAGCCACAAACTCCCCTCCCTTTGGGAAATCTCACTGTTTACCATGCTGTATTTTCTTCACAGATAAAACTGCTAGGACAAACATCAAAGACAGCTGGGTTCTGTTCTGTGTGGTTGACCGCCCCAGAGAGGGCAAGACATATTAATTTTTTTTGGAGCCAACTTAATTTTTTCCCCTTTCTCTTTATCTCATTTTGCCTTTAGGTTAGAAAGAATACTTCTTGAAGGCATTAAATATTCTTAAGAAATGGCAAATTTTCCCACATTCTTCCTAGGTTGAAGACACTTCCACAAAGAGTTTGGGTTCTAGAGACTCTTGCTGAAGACACTTCCTCCCTGGCAGTTAATAAGCCATTGTGTATAGGATATTTTGTTGCTTCAGTCATTTCCCCAGTGTAAGGATGGAAACTCATTATCTCTGCCATTGATTTTAACATAGGAAGGGATAGCAAATTGCCTCACCTACTAGTGAATGGAAGGGAAATCCCAGGTGGTTTAAGGGGACAGGTGTCCAAGGGAATACAAAGCAGAAAGGATGCTAAAGGGAAAAAAGGAATTCTTACAAAATACCAACATCAGCCTTATGGTTTCCACTGAAACTTGTCTAACCAACTCAGAAAAAAATCAAACTTTGTCTACAACTTTAAACTGAAGAAGAGATCCGGGCAATGTCAAAATGTTTATCAACATCATTGTTATTTATTTTGCTTTGAAGGATATCTCTTTTAAAAGCTGTCACTACTAGATGTTCTGTTGTTACAAAATTAAGAATGGCTTTAAAAAGGGGTGAAATGTGAAATTAAAGTGTATATGTACCTTTACTAATATACAAAGCCCATAGGTCCTCTTTTGGGATCAACCTCAACAAAAGAATGATTCTCCAAAAATAGATCATCACAATTATGATTAAATCTTCCATGCTCAAAATGTACACTGTCAATTTCCAAATATAATAAATAAACAATAATAAAGTTATAGTCAACCTCTTTTCCTCACACTGAAATGACCCCTAAGACTGATTTACAGTTTGAGGAAAAGACTAAGATCTCTTAAGTATCTATTTTAAGTTGGTCATTTTGCAAGTTGTTTTATACGTGCTACACTATTTAGCTTGCCCAACAACTCACTGGAATAGGCATTAATATATCTAATTTACAGATAAGAAAATGAGTGTTCAGAGAAATTGAATCATAACCAAAATTGCACAGTATGATCTGGAGTCCAGAATTCTTATTTCTCAGGCCTACCAACAAACAAACCAGTAGATAAACAAAACAGTGTAAGATGAGTGGAAAGTGGCATGGGGTGTTGGATTTCACTGCATGTAGCCCCCACTCTTTGGTATCTGTGTTCTACCTCTTTTAACAGCACCCCTAAACCAGTAGGTTTAGGTATTCTTCAACATCTTCAAATGACTATGGATCAGCTGAACAGGAAGGCAACTAGAGAGAATAACTAAATTTATGTCATCTTCCCAAGAAATATCAGAGAGAGGTATTTGTCTGTTTACAGATATGTTCCTTGCCTGATCCAGTGTGAAACACAAGGTGTAATGAAGTTAAAATCTGGACTTCTCTAAACTCGGGACACCCACAACTGCATAAAGGATTCCAAAGAAACATCCAGAAATAACATTACATTACAGAAAGAGCTCTATTAAATGCCCTGACCCTATAGACAACAAGGAAAGGGAAATTACTTTGGAAAAAGTGGAAAAGAAAATTCTAGAGAACGGAATGAATGAATGAAGAGGATTTAGATATAGAAAAGTCTTAAGACTATTCTGTGCTGTGTATGTGTGTATTTGTGAGTGTGTGAATAATTTAGAATTATAATTGTGAATTTTGAATGAGGGAGTCCTAGATCACAGTCCTAGATCCTGGCCATAAGTAGGCTTGCAGAAGGCGTAGAGAGGGAAAGTTAGTTTTCGTCATTCAGTAAAGTCTGGCTCTCTATGATCCCATGGACTGTAGCCCACCAGGCTCCTCTGTCCATGGGATTCTCTAGGCAAGAATACCAGAATGGGTTGCCATTTCCTTCTCCAGGGGATCTTCTTAATCCAGGGATCAAGCCCTGGTCTTCTACATTGCAGGCAGCTTCTTTACCATTTGAGCCGCCAGGGAAGCCTGTAGAGAGGGGAGAACTGGACAAAGAAACTATTTAGAGAGTTATTATCCCAATCTAGGCTTGCTAGTGATAAGGTGCACCAATGAGGTAGTAGAAAGAATAAGGACAATTATTTTCCCAGCCTAACTCATACACAGGAGACCTTGAAGATACCCACTACTCCACATTGTGAAAACAGAGCAATACCAAGTGAACGACCAGTGATGACATATGCTTAAAGAAGTACTTCGTTTTTTGGAGCTGAGACACTGAAAATATAGACTAGCCATTATCTTTCAAAATGGAGCCCTCTAGCATTCTCATCTCTCTTATATAAATCAAGTTTCATCAGTATAAGGGGGAAAGGTAATTCCAGAGCAATAAATCTTCCATGGAAAGCACTTTACCTCTGGCTGTTTGATAATGAATTTAATCATTCCAGAGAACAGCCCCTGTCATTACGGATTAATCACCAAACACTCTGTTTTGGTAAGTTAATTGATGCTATGTTTGCAGCTGATGGTGGTCACAAGACACACTTGATATTTTAAAGAAATTTAGAGATTGAAGGAATGCTCAAACAGTTAATTAGCAACCACAAAACACAGCAAACAAACAAACAGAAAATAAAGGCTAAAGAAGTTACAAAACAGCAAATACTACCCAGATATCAGTCCTTTGGGTTTTGCAGAGTTCAAGACAGAACTGACTCAAAATATTGGTAGTATTTCTCTTCCTGCTGGTGTACTCGGTTTCTTTCTTAACTTAAGGGAATTTTAAGACAATGGAGTCTAGGGTGGGGCAGGGGGGAGGGAGGAGGGATTTTTCTAACAGATTTTTCAATGTATCCATTTTTCAAAGTGCAGCTTATTTTTTAAAAAAGATCTCTTAATTGGATAGCTTTAGAAGAATTTTTATATGTTCTATTTTCAACACAACACAGTATCAAATCTATAGCATCTCCCTTAAACTTCCATGTATAACATATGACTCCAGGATTATTACCATAGATATAATTATAGAAAATTGGCTAAGAGATCTCTAGTCAAATACTCTCTTAAAAGATATTGGAGGCTTAGCAACTGAAAGAGTCAGCAAGTCCATGGAGCCAGGTGCTAAGGTTTGTAGGCTGACTCCTTCAGCAAGATATTTAGAACTGTGAATAAAGAGGAAGATTTTCCAACTTAAAAGTGTCCCCAGGGTACATTTTTTCCAACATCTTTATCATGCTATTTTTAAGTTTCACTAATTACTACACAAATTTGTGATTTAACTGCTAACCTAGGCTTCGGGTATTTCCTGGCAAGCTCACACGTGTGACAATGTACAACATAGGCACCCTGACTGAGCCAGTCTGTTTCTCAGTACATCGGTAAACATTCATGGTCACTAGGATCAGAGGTGTGCTCAGGCACTTCAGTTGTGTTCGACTCTGCAGTCCCAAGGACTGCAGCCTGCCAGGTTCCTCTGTGCATGGAATTATCCAGGCAAGAATACTGGAGTGGGTTGCCATTTCCTTCTCCAGGAGATCTTCCTGACCCAGGGCTCAAAACCTCCTTCATTGGCAGGCAGATTCTTTACCACTAGTGCCAGCTGGGAAGCCCCTATATACATATACTACAATGCTTGATGCATACTGAGAAGTAGGTAATTATCTTGCTTATGGTCCCTAACGTTCTGAGCAAAAGGGTGAGAACAAATTCAAGTAAAAAAAAAAAATGTTTGGTCAGCTCTCATGCTGCCTCCAAATGTAGATGTTAGTTTCATCATCTGACTTGAGTGGGTTTGGGGTGACGTGAGAGATCAAACATTTTCCATGTACTCTCAGATCTAGCCAGAGGATCAGAGGTAGATGGGAGCTATGGTCTTTTCTACAACTTTACTATTAGTGGTCTTTTCCATGAAAGCAAATCTAGGCTAAACTGTGCTAAAACTTACACATTTACAAACAAGCACAAAAACAGACATCATAAACCCAGGGAAGTCCCACTCGGTTGACACTCTCACATGTGCCTTATAAGAAATCTTCATGCCGGGGCAGAGGAAACCATCCAGCAGCAGTCTGGGCAATCACTGAGTCAAGCTAGCAGGAAAGCCCCCATGAAAGGGTTGTCATCAGACCAATGATGCTCTGACCATGAATACTAACTGCTTCAAAGGTTGGACATCTCAGTTAACAGTTTCTATATATCCTTATTACAGGTGCAGTGGGACCCAAAGAATCTCTCCAGGCAACCAAAAAGTTTAAACACGTCTCATTTCCAAAATGGAAACATATCTCATAATTACCAAACTATTATGATATGACTGGCAGAGTTCTACAATGACCCCCAACAACACATGACCACGTGTAATCCCCTTCTTATGAGCATGAGAAATAAATGTAAATTTACTTCTAACCAATAGAATATGGCCAAAGTGATCGGATATCTCTCCCTCCCAAGATTTAGATTGTATTATATAGCAAAAGTGCAAGGTATGTGCAAATGTATTTAAAGTCCCTAATCATTTGGCTTTGAGTTCATCAAAAGAGCATTTTTCCTGGGTGGGCTTCATCTCATTAGTCAGCCTTTTAGAAGAGGGTCCCAGTCTTCACAGAAACAAGATACTCAAAGAGATTCCCCTGTTGGGTTTCAACAAGCAAGCCACCAAGAAGCCTATGGACAGAAGGAAATGAATTCTGCCAACAACCACATGATCTTCGACAAGGAACCCACACATGAGATAAGACCCCAGCCTTGACCAACACCTTGACTGCATGCTTGTGAGAGCCAGAGGAGGGGGTCTAGTTAAACTCTGCATGGGCTTCTAACCTGTGGCAACGGTAAGGTATTAAATGCATATTGTCTTAAGCCACTCTATCTCTGGTAGTTTGCTATGCCGTAATAGAAAACAAATTCAAATGGATCGTGGTAATGATATGTGAAGCGCTTTAAGCACCACTTCAGGAATAGATGCTTCAGTGGTGAACTAACAGCCCTGCAGCACAGCTCAAAATGAATCAATGTACACAAGCACCACGTTGTTTATCCTCAGGTGTAACTGAATAAATTTCCACACTGACAATAAAATACTCGGTTCCATATATCGGGTCTTTGGGTTACAGGTAAGGCATTGCAGAGTAAGACTTGGAGGCATCTCCAGGCATGTCTAGTTCTCTCTCTGCCTCTCGAATCAGCTCTATTTCTACTGTTCTCTCCCTATTACAGAAAACAAAGAGTTCTAGAAGTCTGCAGCCGCTTTCTCAAGGCTGGTTGCTTGAAGACCAAGTCTGAAGCTTCAAGACATGAAAGTTTCACAGCCAAGAGCAACCTTTTTTACCCCCACCCAGTTGTAACCCTGCTCATTGCCTTATAATTCCCACCCTAAGCTCGCTTTCAATTCACAGGCTCTGTAGAAAATTATCCTGCATACCTTGGCATCAGTTATTCATTCATCAAACATTTATTAAGCACTTCCTCTGTGCCAGGCATTATTCCAGGAGCTGGTGATAAAGGAGTGAACAGAACAGACACATGTCCTTGTCTTCCCAGGCTTAAATTCTAGTGAAATGACAATAGAAAATAAAATTATCAAATATATTATATAGTATTATTTGATGTTGATAAGTGCAAAGAAAGACAAAGGAGCTGGAATTTTCTATAAAGTCAGGGAAGACCTCTTGGGGAAATTGACATTTGAGTAATGGTCTGAAGGAGAAAAGGAAGCAAGCCAAGAGGATATTTAGAAGAGCAGCGCTCCAGGCAGAAGCAAACATACATGTAAAGGCTCTGTTTGAGTGGCGACCTTGAAGGAGAAGACCTTGAAAAACTAAAGGAAGCCCAGGCGACTGAGGCAGGGTAAGTCAGGGGGCAATAAGAGATTGGGCTGCAGGGGGCTTTTCCTCTGAAGGAAGTAGGAAGCCAGGAGAGGGTTTTGAGCAGACCATCAGGGAGACTCCTTTCTTGGGACTTTTAAATTGGAACCAAATCAGAGTGTTCATCTCTCTGGAAGTGGCTTCTATCCAACCTGCAGAAGGAGAGAGTCTCATTGCCAGAGATAGAGGAATAAATCAAATTATGTGGACAAGAGTGGAAGTCAGAGGGTAGGCGAGAATTCAGCCAGGTGTCCTTTCCATGCTCCTTCTCCTGTTAAAATCTTCTTCTGGCTCAGCTTACTCACTGCCCTCTTGAAAATGGCCTCACCTCGGGACTTCTCTGGTGGTCATGTGGTTAAGAATTTACTTTGCAATGCAGAGGATGTGGGTTCCATCCCTGGCAGGGGATCTAAGATCCCACATAACACAGAGCAACTAAGCCTGAACTCTGCAACTGCTGAGCCCAGGAGCTATGGTGCTCACGACGAAACAAAGATCCCTCATGCCGCAACCAAGACCTGATGCAGCTAAATAATTAATTTTAATAAATGACCTTGCCGCACACTTCACTGAGGGGAACTAAAATGTCACATCCTTGAAAAGGCCTTCCCTGACCATGTTTTCTAAAACAGCAGCCTCCCATGCTCTGCCCCCTTATCCACGGCTCCCATCACCACTTTGCACTATTGTTGTTGTTCAGCTGCCAAATCATGTCTGATCTTCATGACCCCATGGACTGCAGTACGCCAGGCTTCTCTGTCCCTAATCGTCTCCTGGAGTTTGCCCAAGACTTTCCACTTTATCATTCTCCCCCTGGATTAGAATGCACCCTCCATGAGGATAGGGTCTCTGCCCATCTTTTTCACTCTTCTGCCTCTACTAGCTTCTAGAATGGCATCTGCTTCAGAATAGAAGCTATTTTAATACTTCTTGGAATGAGAAAATGAAGAAATGTAAAAACTTAAATTCCCCACTGTGATTTACTCCCATGTCAATGGTGCCTCTATTGTGGGGGCCAGGGAGCAGAACTGTAAAAACACGGGTGGCTGGACCCTCACTCCAGAATTTCTGGTTCAGGTTTGAGTCCCAGAACACAGACAACTGTTCTATATCTAGTTAACTCCTGTGACTAGAGAAATTTTGGCCTGTAGAGATGACTTGAGTTTTATTTTTAAAAGTCGATCAGAGTTCTCAGGTCACATTTAAGGTAAAACACATAACCACCAAAAATGTGGCACAGCTCATTCAAACATTTTGCCAATAGGGAGCTATTAAGATAGAGTTCTCGTAGATCTAATACTGTTGGAGATGGGCACAGTAATAAAGCATTTACAAAAAATAAAGCATTACCAATTTAGTTTATGTGACTTGACACTATACACCAGCACTTCATGAAAATATATCTACATAATAATATCCATAGTGTCATGTAAAATTGCATATTAATACTCTAAACATATTATTGCATCCCAATAGCAGTACTAAGAGGTAAGCCAGACAGAGATCCTTGTACTCATTTTCCATAACAAAGCTGAGTCTTGAAGAGGTCAAGGCTCCCTAAGGCGTGCTGAGAGACAGTAGGATGAGACTCAATTATTTGTCCAGGATCCCAGCTTCTTGCCTCCACAGTCTAGAGACAAAGCAACTTTAAAAAAGGATAAATCATTGAAGTATAGTTGATTTACAATGTTGTGCCAATCTCTGCTGTATAGCAAAGTGACTTGGTTATCTTCTTTTAGTATTCTTTTCCATTCTGGTTTCACAGGTGGTACAATGGTAAAGAATCCGCCTGCCAATGCAGGAGACACAAGAGATGTGGTTTAGATTCTTGGGTTGGGAAGATCCCCTGGAGGAGGAAATGGCAGCCCACTCCAGTATTCTTGCCTGGAAAATTCCATGGACAGAGGAGCCAGGTGGACTACAGTATACAGGGTTACAAAGAGTCGGATGTGACTGGGCACAGCACTGCAGCAGCAATTTCCATTGTGGTTTATCGCAGGATCTTAAATATACTTCCCTGTGCTATATAGTAGGACCTTGTTGTTTACCACTAGACTTCAATCAAAATAAAAATATTAATTTTTTAAAAATAAAAACAATTAAAGAATAAATCAATCATAGGCATCGCCATGAAATGCCCTGAGTGCAGGCATTATTTAATTTCTTCATGATATTCTATTGTCTTCACACAGAAATCTCACAAAGGAAAAAAAAAAAAAAACTCTTATCTGTGCCATTCCACTGGTTTTTATTTTTATTTTTTTTTTAACTAAGTGCTATAAGACAGATGTTTAGATAGTTCTTTGATTTGCTGGTCAAATTTGACTGAAATCATCACTAATTCTTCTGCACAAACGGGTTCTGCCAGCTGCACTCTAAGCATGCTTCGTTGTCCTAATAAAGCAAAAGAAAGAAACTCTTGGCAAGTGATGGGTGCCTTAGTTATTTTATTGCTACGGTTTTTGAGATTTCAACGATGCTGCTTAATGAGATTTCCTGAATAATAAGGGTCCACACTGAACCCTGAATGGGTTTTTCACAACTTCAGGAAAGCAGAAATTACTGATTACTCTGCTTTGGCCAGATTTGGACTTTCTACTAAAATAAGGGTTACCAGGTGTCCTACTTCTTTAGGGAATGTGCTACTTTTGAACAAATCACCCTGCATATCTGACCCAAAGTAGGGCAGTAAAAATGACTCTTTTCCTATGACATCCAGATTCTCTTCCTCCCTCAGCTTTGACTCACCGAGTTTCCACACCTTTCAGTGGCTAAGTTTGAAACTTTTCCCAGGATAAAGAAACCCAGAATCTGTGGGTCCCTTATCCTCTATGCCTCCTATAAGGGGACATGACGACAGAAAGTTTTCCACCAAGCAAGCTCTCTAGGTTGTAGCTCCCTGTAAAGCAATCTCTGCAGTTGCTCAAGACATGAGAATTCGGAGTTGGCTGTGCTCGACAGTAACACCGGCTCTGCCTGAAATGGCTAACTATGTGATGAATGCTCAAAGGTCACCACTTCAAGGGAGCCTTCCCAATCCATCACATCCTCCACCCACAACACACACACCTAGTTGGAACTCTCCTTTCCATTTCTCTGGCCTTCCATTAACCTCTTATACTTCTCTTCAAGTGATTATAACAGGTGGCCTAGCATCTTTGAGACTCCAATGGGACACATGGAGGATTCCCATTCCTCCATGAATCTGTGAATCCTCAACCATATTTCTAGAATAGATTTCTCTCTATTCAGTTTAGCAAATTTCAATGTATTTTACAATATTCGGGTCAAATGTGCTCTGCCGTGTCCCATTCTTCCTGTCTCCATACAGTTAATCTAACCTTCCTTTCCAACCTCAGATATTCACACATTCCTCTATGTAACACTCATTGCAATTATTTATTTATACATCTGCCTTCTTCACTAGTGAAGACTTCCCTGGTGGCTCAGACAGTAAAGCATCTGTCTACAATGCGGGAGACCTGGGTTCAACCCCTGGTTCGGGAAGATCCCCTGGAGAAGGAAATGGCAATCCACTCCAGTACTACTGCCTGGAAAATCCCATGGACAGAGGAGCTTGGTAGGCTACAGTCCATGGGGTCGCAAAGAGTCGGACACAACTGAGTGACTTCACTTTCCTTCTTCACTAGACTGAATTCATCAAGATAAGCTAACCCCAATGAGCTTTCACAGAGGTTAGTACATCATAGGTAGCCAACAAGACTTGACAGAGAAGCTCTCCTAAACCAATCTCTACCTAATGATGAACTTAGGATGAACTTGACAATAAACTTACTGCTCTCCATGCACATGAAATACTTGCCCCTAGTCAATTACTCTCAGGTATACTTGGACAGTAGAAGCGCAGTCACCAAGGGTCAGTTTGTTTATTCCCAAACCTGTTTAGGTAATTACAGTAATAAAAGTGGCTAATATGATTAAATATTATATAAACTAATGAAATATGGCTGTTAAAGAGAGTTTTTCCTTTGAAAATCAAATAGAATGCTCCACAAATATTCAACTAAGACACTGTTGTTCTGTTTAATTGTCTAGTTTGACATGGGCAAGACAATTGTAAAAGACTGGGAGAAAATCTGGATGAACTCTGCAATTAGACTGCCTTGTAACTATTAACTGAAACTGAAAATTAAGCAAGTTAAAAAAACACAGAAATACAAGCAGTGGATTTTTACTTAAAGTAAAACTTTACTAACTCTGTTAAAATATCAGTGAAAGTACATTTGTATGTTTCAGTTGAAATACAAAGTACATTTGTATGTTTTGTATATTTTATTTAGAGTTTATATATATGTCCTGCTTTAATTTACATCATGATTACCCGGGCAGAGAATTAGAGGGATTCTATTATAATTATTTTATGTCCTTCTTAATTGATTCATTTCACTTAGTCATTTGAATATCTGATGAATACTATATTTTATTTTCTTTTGTATTGTCTAATGCACAATTTATCTCTCGTACAGCTATAAGCTTACTGATTGATAAGTGTGGGATACAGTGCTTGGCAATTTAGAGGTATCCAATGATTGCATAATTAATTAGTGGATACCTGCTATTCCTTATTTTGACTATTTTTTCCTCTTTTGACACATTCTCTCAAAAAAAAAATAGGGTTGATATATTGCATAGGAGTAAAAGTAGGAAGAAACAAGATTTTTACATACTGGCTGGTATTCAAAATCAAATCTTTTTCTTCCCCACATCTTTACAAAGTTAATTGAAACCAGATATCTAACATTGCCAATCCACCTAAGAGAGGATTTGGTTCTGTCTGCCTTTCTTGACTATCTGCATAAAGGGGCAACATAGAATGTAGAACTATATTTTCATAGCACAACTGCCTGGGCTGATTATGCTGAACTCAATTGTACCAGCAGGTGACTAGCTAGGGTACTTAAGAATTAGTTGAGACTTATGGATCCACCAACTAGGGGAGTCTCTCCCACTAATTAATCAATTCAGCCACATTGATGTATGCATACAGATAAAAGTCCAGTCCTGGGAAGCATCTCAAATTGACATCTTTAAATTGTGACTGAAAAACTACATGACATCTTTTTCAAAGAAAACTACTGAGAGAAATGTTCCCTTTTAGGCCAGATAAGGAAACGTTTATGTTACTGATGAGTAGAGCCACTTGGAAATCATCATAACTTGTTTAGGGATTGCTATTATGGACACTGATTAGACCACTACATTTGAGAGTATAATTACATTCATAAAGGTACTTCAATTTGAATTGCTAAAAAATACAGAAGTCATTTGGAGATGTTTCATGAATCATACTGATATATGCATGCATCCTCAGTAAATATACATTTGTTACATAATGCGTTATGGCTGTACATGTCACAGGTGATGTTTGTCTCACTAGTATCTTAACTCTCATTCCCCAATACTATAAAAAATGATGGGTAATAAGGAGAAAATACTGAAAAATGCCTCTTTCAATAATCACCTCAAGTTTCTAGACCACAAGAAGGGTCTATTTAAAATTTGCACTCACTGATGAGAGTGGGCAAAACAAAGCATCCTATACATCTAAGCAACAGTCTATAATATTGGTAGTTTATATAACCTTGCCAAATGCTTTTTGTTAAACCTTCTGCTTTCTGACAATTTTTGTTGAAGATTTTCCACTTTTAAATTTCTTATTTTATTTAGAAGCTAGAGTCAAATCAAATGAAAACTCAAAGGAAACATATATAAATAGATATACTACAGTAGATACTTTGCTAAATACATGTGTATGTGATGTATATGCATGTATGTGTGTGTGTGTAAATAATGCTTTCAGTGATGGTCAGAAGATTTATCTAAAATATTCTTATTTCTTATGTGGTCCTTTTGATAGGTTTATTCAATAGAGAGCAAAATGACAATTTGTGGAGATCAATAGTTGGCTAGTATAGAGAGGATTTTTTCCCCTTTATGTCTTGTGATTTAGTTGGTAAGTCATGTCCAACTCTTTGCAACTCCATGGACTATAGCCCATCAGGCTCCCCTGTCCAAGGAATTTTCCAGGCAAAAATACTAGAATGGGTTTCCATTTCCTTCTCCAGGAGATCTTCCTGACCCAGGAATCGAACCCAAGTCTCCTGCACTGCAGGTGGATTCTCTTGTGACGGAGCCATTATATCCTCAACAAGCACTTAAAAGTACATATAAAGATTTATGCTCCAAGATTTTCATTACAGCATTATGTATACGCGCAATAAATTGGAAACAATGGGTAAGTTTGTGTTTCATCCATATGTTGGAATATTGCCATTAAATATGTCAGAATATGTCAGAATATTGTCATTAAAATAAAAATGTTTTAAAATGATGACACAACGACATGCCTATAATATGAAATGAAATGAATAAAATAAGCTTAAAAAACTGTATATATGAATATGCATATATACACACATACATATCATGATCAATTATGTTTAACATACACACAGAAAATTACTGGAGAATACACACAGAAAGTGATTATCTCTAAAGACTGAGATTATGAATGATTTAAAAGTACCAGTAATTTATAATCTTAAATAAAGACAAACAGAACCTGAAAACCCCAAATAATATTTTATTTTGACAGTAGTGTGATGTATAATCAATAGAAAATGAATTTCAGAATCAGAAAATCCTGGATTCAATCCATTCAGTCTCATTAGATATGTGATCTTGGCAAACCAGTTAACCTCTTTGAGTCTCTCTATATAAAAAGTTCAGCCAAAAAATATTATTTGCTCTATTGCTCTAAGCCCTTTAGGCAAGGCTTCATTCCTTCTCTGAATCTCTTCCAATTTATAGATACATACACATGATCTAATATTCTATCATTTAACAATATGTCATGAACATTTTCCCCCATCATTCAAAATTCCTCAAAATCCTGCTTTTTCACAGCAAATATTCCATGATATGAATATACCATAATTTACCGGTGAGCAATAGAATGAAATATCTTACTAGAGTATCTGGATTATACAACCTAGTTACTATAGTAAAGTTAAATCATTAGTAGAAAACAGAATATTTTCAGATGCTACTCAAGTGACAAACTCAGCTATCTTTTCCTATCCTCTTCACTGGCATTCTTTAAAGGAAAGACTGTATTCAGCTTGCAACTATCTCTTGGTTTAGAATCATATAATTATTCAACACTTTTTTTTTTAAGTTTTCAGTTGTGAACAAGGTGTTATCTTAAATGGGGCTGATTCACCTCAGCCCCAAAACTGATTGCAATTTCTCACATACTTTCTGCTAATTATTCTAAATGGTAATAGGAGCATAATTATGATCTCAGTGGTTCTTCAGGTGTAGTCTCTGAACCAGTAATCTCAGTTACCTGAAAATTTGCTAGAATGCCAATTCTTGGGCACCATTCCAGATTTACTAAATCATAAATTCTGGGGATTAGACTCAGCAATTTGTGTTGGATTAAGCCTCCAGGTGATCTTGATACTCAATCAATCATGATCCTATATAGACCATGATGTTGAAATAAGCCATTGTACATAAGCATAAAGCCACCTAGGCATCCACCAATTCTTTTAACAATCTGATGCATACCACCTATTTCTGCAACATTTAAATATCATGTGTCTCCATCTATCTTAATCTGAACACTTTGGTGTGATCACTCCAAATGAGCTTCATAAAGAGAATGAAGTTAAAAGACGCTTACTCCTTGGAAGAAAAGTCATGTCCAACCTAGACAGTATTTTCAAAAGCAGAGACATTACTTTGCCGACTAAGGTCCGTCTAGTCAAGGCTATGGTTTTTCCTGTGGTCATGTGTGGATGTGAGAGTTGGACTGTGAAGAAGGCTGAGCGCCGAGGAATTGATGCTTTTGAACTGTGGTGTTGGAGAAGACTCTTGAGAGTCCCTTGGACTGCAAGGAGATCCAACCAGTCCATTCTGAAGGAGATCAGCCCTGGGATTTCTTTGGAAGGAATGATGCTAAAGCTGATTGAGTCTGAGTGAACTCCAGGAGATGGTGATGGACAGGGAGGCCTGGCATGCTGCAATTCATGGGGTCGCAAAGAGTCGGACACGACTGAGCGACTGAACTGAACTGAACTGAAAATTCATCAAAGATCTCTAATCAGTTGGTGGGAGTTTCATCTTACCCTAGCATTTCCATTCTCAGGCAGGACAGCCTGAAGAGGCAAACAGTAAATATGGAAACTACTGAATGGTTCTCTGTGGATTTATCTTGAGGCAGCTCTAGAAGGCAGTGGAGCTGCTTCTGGACAAATCATTGACAAGATAGACCATTTTATGGAAGCTGTTTTTATTTCTTTTCAATTTTTTCCAACTTGAAAACTGTGACTCTCATAAGTGCTCCTCTAACTAATCCTTCCTGCCAAATGTTCTATTCTCCTCTGAAAAAATAAATACATGTATTATAATATATATTTTAAAATATAATCCATATATATCATATTTAAATAACTCCATCTTAGGGGAGAGGCTGCTCCGAGAAAAAAGTAGCTTATTATTCAGAATAGGAAGGAGATGCTGGTATGACATTAAGGGATTTGAATAAATTTGAAGATGCATCCTTTCGGAAAAACAGAGTATAGAACTAGAAACATCTTCTGGAAGCTCTGTTCTCCAATTTTAAAATCCACTTGTCCTGGCTAATAGAAAATCAGAAGCTCACAGCCTAACCTCTCACTCCCTGCTCAGTGGGCGGTAGTCATGGAGCCACGAGAAATTTGACACTAACCATAAAAGCTTCTCCTGTAAATCCCCCAAGATTTATGAGAGCAATAGGTCTTCTATGCCCTTTCTTTCTCAAAACCTTTACTTCAAAGTCTTCTGGGACTAGAAGAGCCCTTAGTAATCATCCAGTCTCCACACTGTAGAACTCTGAGTCCCAGGACCTAGAATTACTGAATCTTATAGAAATTTAGCGGAGAAGGCAATGGCACCCCACTCCAGTTCTTGCCTGGAAAATCCCACGGACGGAGGAGCCTGGTGGGCTGTGGTCCATGGGGTCGCTATGAGTCAGACACAACTGAGCGACTTCACTTTCACTTTTCACTTTCATGCATTGGAGGAGGAAATGGCAACCCACTCCAGTGTTCTTGCCTGGAGAATCCCAGGGACGGGGGAGCCTGGTGGGCTGCCATATATGGGGTCGCACAGAGTTGGACATGACTGAAGCGACTTGGCAGCAGCAGCATAGAAATTCAGGAGGCACTGAAACCAAGTGTCTTCACTTGTCAGCTAGATAGAGAGCCACGAATCTACTGTTTGAGGCCTTCAGACTCATGTCATCAGCCTCTATCACTACCAATATCACTCTATTGTCTATATGTCCTTTCCCACTGGGATGTTTTTACACAAAGCTAACCTAACATATCCAAGATCAAGTTCAACATTATTTCTTCTTATTCAACCCTCAAGTGGAGACAGCAAAATATTGCCTGCCCTGTCTTTAAAAAAATACAGCTGGTAAAGAATCTGCCTGCAATATAAGAGACCTGGGTTCGATCCCTGGTTTGGGAAGACCCCCTGGAGAAGGGAAAGGCTACTCACTCCAGTATTCTGGCCTGGAAAATACCATGGACTGTACAGTCCATGGGGTCACAGAGAGTTGGACACAGCTGAGCCACTTTCACTTTCTTTTCATGTAATTAACGATCTTTTATCATAGAATTTCAGATAAGAGGAAATCTAAAGAGATCATCTTATCTATCCTTGCAACTTGGCATAACTAAACAGAGAACAAAACAGCTAGAAACCTCCTCTATTACTACAGATTTCCAAGAAAGGAAAAGAATGGTCTCAGTAAATTTAGGACACATAAGTGTTTAGGCTCATATACTGATAAAAGTAGGCAAAATATAAATCACGCTATGCATTGAAGTAACACTATATTATATGATGGGTGTGTGTGTGTGTGTGTGTGTATGTGTGTATGAGTGTGTGCTCAATCATGTCCAGCTCTTCGTGATCCCATGGACTATAGCCCATTAGGCTCCCCTGGGACCATGGAATTTTCTAGGCAAGAATACTGGAATGGGCTGCCATTTCCTATCCTAGGGGATCTTCCCAACCCAGGGATCGAAACTATATGTTCTGTTTCTCCTTCACTGCAGGTGGATTCTTTACCACTTCACCAACTGTGAAGCCCTATATCATGGATATCTTGATATAAAAATCTGGCATAAATCGTTGTACATGAGTGCTTATTGTTGGAGTTACCAGATTTGCTTGGTGCTTTTGAAAAAACATTTTTAAAACTTTCCAAGACTTCTAAACCCAAAGAAAGGCAATGCCAAAGAATGCTCAAACTACCACACAATTGCACTCATCTCACACGCTAGTAAAGTAATGCTCAAAATTCTCTAAGCCAGGCTTCAGCAATACGTGAACCGTGAACTTCCAGATGTTCAAGCTGGTTTTAGAAAAGGCAGAGGAACCAGAGATCAAATTGCCAACATCCACTGGATCATCGAAAAAGGGTGAGAGTTCCAGAAAAACATCTATTTCTGCTTTATTGACTATGCCAAAGCCTTTGACTGTGTGGATCACAATAAACTGTGGACAATTCTGAAAGAGATGGAAATACCAGACCACCTGACCTGCCTCTTGAGAAACCTATATGCAGGTCAGGAAGCAACAGTTAGAACTGGACATGGAACAACAGGCTGGTTCCAAATAGGAAAAGGAGTACGTCAAGGCTGTATATTTTTACCCTGCTTATTTAACTTCTATGCAGAGTAAATCATGAGAAACGCTGGGCTGGAAAAAAGCACAAGATGGAATCAAGATTGCTGGGAGGAATATCAGTAACCTCAGATATGCAGATGACACCACCCTTATGGCAGAAAGTGAAGAGGAACTAAAAAGCCTCTTGATGAAAGTGAAAGAGGAGAGTGAAAAAGTTGGCTTAAAATTCAACATTCAGAAAACGAAGATCATGGCATCTGGTCCCATCACTTCATGGGAAATAGATGGGGAAACAGTGGAAACAGTGGCAGACTTTATCTTTTTGGGCTCCAAAATCACTACAGATGGTGATTGCAGCCATGAAATTAAAAGACACTTACTCCTTGGAAGGAAAGTTATGAGCAACCTAGATAGTATATTGAAAAGCAGAGATATTACTTTGCCAACAAAGGTCCAGCTAGTCAAGGCTATGGTTTTTCCTGTGGTCATGTATGGATGCGAGAGTTGGAATGTGAAGAAAGCTGAGTGCCAAAGAATTGATGCTTTTGAACTGTGGTGTTGGAGAAGACTCTTGAGAGTCTCTTGGACTACAAGGAGATCCAACCAGTCCATCCTTAAGGAGATCAGTCCTGGGTGTTCACTGGAAGGACTGATGCTGAAGCTGAAACTCCAATACTTTGGCCACCTCATGCGAAGAGTTGACTCATTGGAAAAGACCCTGATGCTGGGAGGGATTGGGGGCAGGAGGAGAAGGGGACGACAGAGGATGAGATGGCTGGATGGCATCACCGACTCAATGGACATGAGTTTGGGTGAACTCCAGGAGTTGGTGATGGACAAGGAGGCCTGGTGTGCTGCAATTCATGGCGTTGCAAAGAGTCGGACATGCCTGAGCAACTGAACTGAACAGAATTCTTTGTCTACCCCCATCTAGCCTGCCTGCATTGTTCTTCACATGTCCTCTTTGTTGGCAATGAAATGCTGATGATCAAATTATTAGAGGGGAAGATAAGAGAACCAAAAAGAGGACAGGGAAATACCATGGTTTGTGATTAACAGATCAAAGGATGACTTCTGGCATTCATGTTTATGAATATTGGGGCAGACTACATTATTCATCTCTGGGTTCACCTATTTTTTTTACCCTATATGGAATTAGATACTTACTGTCTGTGCCTGAGAACCCTAATGAGTATCATGTACTAGAAAACATATACATTTTTGGTGGCAGGAGTCAGCAGATAAAACAGGGTAGGAAAAAAAAACATTGTCAGATCAGTGCCAGTACTGACTGAATTTTACTGGTCTTTTATCTTTATCCCAGATATATAAACTCACTCCGATTTTTTTTTAAATGTAAATTGTCTAATCTTTTACATTTTATGACTTTTTTATAGAACCATAAAATTTCAAGAACAAAGTCACAGCATCCAAAACACTAATGTTAGCATCACCTCTAGGTTTTCTGAATATTCTAAAAATATAATTAGAACTGATTTCTCATGTCACACCTCTGTATTATTTAGTTAAGGAAAAAAAAAAAATCTCGACAACCATCCAAATGTGTTTTTTGGGGCCATTTATCAAAGGATATACACGAAGAAACCTACCAATCTTTGCTTGTGGTCACTTTATCTGGCATTATAATATAAAAAACTCTCACAAACAAAGTTTATGAGATGACATTTACAGGATCATAGGAAGGATTTCTATGCTCCAAGTGTTTCTCTCTCCTCTTCTATCTAGATAGTTTTTCAGTACATAAAAATAATTTGCACTTCCATTTGCTGTAAAATATTATTACATTCTTTTTTTGTCTCCATTGTGAAGCCTTAATTCTGAAAATATACATATATATGTGTGTGTGGATATATACATAAGCTTTCCAGTTGGCTCAGTGGGAAAGAATCTGCCTGCCAATGCAGGAGATGCAGCTTTGATCCCAGGGTTGGGGAGATTCCCTGGAGAAGGAAATGGCAACCCACTCCAGTATTCTTGCCTGGGAAATCCCATAGTCAGAGAAACCTGGCAGGCTATAGTCCATAGGGTCACAAAAGAATTGGACACAACTTAGTGCCTACATGACAACAATTATAACTATACACACACACACTAATTTATGTAGGCTCTAATTCCACATAAAGCCATATGAAGATGCTCCCAGCAAACACAATAAGGGGATAACTGTGGATCATAAAGTGATAAAAATCTGGACTATAATCCTTGTATTCTTTGATTTGTCAGAATTCACCTTGTAACATTAATTAGATACCACAGTTGGAAGGATCAGTGATTTTATAAGTGATTTTATATAAAAGGATCTGTAACCCAAGTGGGCTAAATCACCCAACCAACCAAAAAATTGAAAAGTTCAGAATTCACCCTTAACATGTATCACCTCTGGCATAGCAGTGGGTTACTCAGCTATCACAAGCTCTGAGAACACAACTAGGTTACCTTAGATGAGATCAGACGTGTTCAGGGTGATATGGCCTTAGACGCAACTAGGCTACTTTAAACTAGTGTTCTAAACCAGTGGTCATTTGCCCTCTATGTGACATACAGCAATGTCTAGAGAAAATTTTAGTGGTAAAATTTGGGAAATTATATTGGCATCTAGTTAGAAGGGCCCAGGAAAGCTACTAAATATCCCAGGATGTACAAAGAATTATCTGGACCAAAATGTCAACAGTGCTCAATTGGGAAACCCTGCCCTAAACAGATATAGCTTTAATGTCATGCAAATCCCCACATTCTAAGGAGGGGGTGGGAATGTGCTGGGTAAGGACTGCTATCTTAGGGAGAGTAGCTTGTTCTAGTTTAGATGTTTATGCCCAGTAAACTAATAAAACGTTTGCCTTTGCTAATGTGGATTTATCAGGGAAATGAAATTTCAACTATTATATTTAAAATACAGTGTTTGCTCTTCATGTTTTTGTGATTTTCTGCAAAAGAGATAATTATAACAAAGCAAATGACAGATTTAATTTCATCAAGTTTCTATTACATTCTTTGATAAGATTATACAGAGTAACTCATGAATGTCTAAATACATATCTATCGATTTGTGAGAAGAAAAAAAAAAGTCTGTGAACCGATTTCTATTCTCTTCCTTTCCAGAGAACTGTGATAGCATTTTTCTCTTCTCTAACATGTATAGAGTACCTGTTGCCATAGCAATCACTGATTTAGCACAACATGTTTTTTCCTCCTTCTTTTAAAAAATTAGTTTCCATTCCTGCCAAGAAGGAACATATTAATCTACCCATTATGCTAGCTTAGGGAAGTTGAAAGCCATACAAATTGTCATTTACGCAAAAGTTCCCACAAAGTCAACTGTTAGTATCTTTTTTGCCAAGAACTCTGCCCCAGTCCCAGAGAGGAAATGGGATACTGAAATAAAAGATTCTGGAGCTAAAGAGGTAGGGTCTCTCATATTTTCCACAAAATTTCCCAGCAAGGTGTGAAACCTCAAAGTTCCAGATACTATGTCTGCTTAAGCAAAGTAACTCTCTCACTGGATATAGCTTTATAGCTTTTTTGAACTGATGTCCAGAAAACAGGGACTAATTAGACAACACTTTTTAAGACAAAAGTTTGCTTTAATTGACTTATCACTGAGGAAGGCCAAGACAATAACAACCAATAAAGACAAACAAAAAATCCTTTGAAGTGACTAAGAAGAACACCCTGAAGAAACCAAAACCAACTGTTCAATTCTTGATAAAATAAAAACTCCTGCTTGAGTCTCCTGACTGATGAAATTCTTTCTAGTATTAGGTAACTCAGATCTTAAATCTGATCTAGCCTTGCTATTCAGACCTCAAAATGCTTATGAACATACCTCTCCAGAACTGTGTCCAGGCCTGTCTTAGGACAATGGTTTGTGCTAACCTGGATTTTTATAACTGACATTCCAAGCTGGGAAGACCACATTCTTCCCAATTTCTCAAATCAAATCCACTGGCTGTCCTGTCCTATTCCATAAATCTCTCCAACCTCTAATGGGAAATGCCACATCCTTGGGTAACTTTAGGCTCCCTAAAATTTCTGACCTATTTACTACTCTAAGAGAAGAAAGAGACTGGAGGGAAGAGAAACAAAAGGGGGTGCTGAAGGATATTTTCGGAAATATCTACTTATTATCAGAGTGATGGAAACTTAGAATTAAGATATAGGAAAGAAAAGATTAGAGATGTGACATTAAGATTGGCCTTTATCCAAAGCTTTACAGAACTGAATTGCAGCTACATAGGAGCCTCAAAACACAAAATGTCTGTTATAAAGGAGGAGAGAGGACCATTCATTTTCACCAACAGCATCTATGAAGAATGAATGCACACTGCCTTTGAAAACACCCTTAAATCTCTGTCCTTGAAACTGATTCTTAAAAATTTAAACTCACCTTATTTACTATTATTTTCCACTGAGGGGGAAAAAACAAAACAAAACACCTGGCCATGCATTTCCTTTTAACATCATGGAAATGGGCAAGGGTTTAAACGGAAGAAAGATATTACTTT
This sequence comes from Cephalophus harveyi, assembly GCA_006410635.1. Classification (NCBI taxonomy): domain Eukaryota; kingdom Metazoa; phylum Chordata; class Mammalia; order Artiodactyla; family Bovidae; genus Cephalophus; species Cephalophus harveyi. The sequence goes on along the minus strand of SJYT01007324.1, from coordinate 67,282 downwards.
CTGAAACCTTGGACATTTTGCTAAGAACATTCTTAAAGGAATGTATCTGTTATGAAAACAAAAGCATTTGATAAAATATTTTTAAAGCTATTCGTGTCTAAAGAAAAATGTGAGGAATATGGAATTTGAAGCAAATGTGCATTTGATTGGGCTTCCCTGGTAGCTTAGCTGGTAAAGAATCCATCCGCCTGCAATGCAGGAGACCCCGGTTCAATTCTTGGGTCCGGAAGATCCCCTGGAGAAGGGATAGGCTACCCACTCCAGTATTGTTGGGCTTCCCTGGTGGCTCAGATGGTAAAGAATCTGCCTGTAATGTGGCAGATTCTGGGAGACCTGGGTTTGATCCCTGGGTTGGAAAGATCCACTGGAAAGGGAATGGTAACCTACTCCAGTATTCTGGCCTGAAGAATTCCATGGACAGAGAAGCCTGGTGGACTACAGTCCAAGGGATTGGAAAGAGTCAGACAGGCTACAGTCCATGAGGTCACAAAGAGTCGGACATAACTGAGCGACTTTCACTTTTACTTTTCATTTTCATGCATTTGATTGCACTAAAACCACTCTTCTGCTTTAAACCTTCAGTTCACCAACAGAAAGTGTGTGTTAACTAGGCAGCAATTTAAAAGGCCTCACCTTTCCTCCAAATCTCAGTTGTTCACTCAGTCATAAATCTGGAAGCTTACTTGAATTTATGGATAGTTTGTAAACCACTTAGGGCCAAGATTTCAATTTTGTTGCCAGTAATAACATCTTCATCATTTTATTCTAGTATCTAATACAGGCTTAATTAAAATCATGAGAAAACCATGATAGAAATTTGAAAGCAATGTATTCCAAAACAGACCACATCAAAGCATAACACACCATGCAATTATCTACACATCCTAGAAAAAAGGTGACAGTGAAAAAGTATGATGAGAAATATCTGATCAACTCATTAATATTTTCTATAACTATTTAATGTTTCATTAAAAAGAGAAAAAAAAGTTATTGGTGTAAAAAGCTTTTATCTCTGTTAAGCAGTATTCTTTGAGCCTCTATCATCCCTAGAAACTAGGTAGAACGTAAGAAGAAACTTAAAGAAGCAAGTCAGAGAAACTGTAGGTGGCCTTGTTGATGACAATTAATTCAGTGACAATGACTTGACTTTCTAGGTCAGTTCTCCAGCTACAGTAGAGAGATTTAACTCTCAGGACGGCATTGGAGAGGTGTACTTTCTCAGTCTGAACAAGTTTTGACAGGTTCTAAGCAGGAAGATCAGAGTTTGAATCTGTGATTTCTATGGCCCTGCAAAAGTCATGTTTTAATGTTGCTTCCTTTACTGAAACATAACGATGAGCATTTTTTAGGACTCCCATGTAGGGACCAGATCCGTAAATTCTTTTCAACAGAAGAAAATGGAACTGTTGTTCCATGGATTAAACAAAAATAAGTATGACATGCTTAAAGCAATTCCTGGTACAGACGAGGTATCTAATAATGTGTCTGATCTTTTCCCTTTGTCTCTTTCAGAGCTACACTGCCCAGTTCAGTATTAGTAGCACAAGCAGGTTATAAACTAATGTGTCCATTTGATGGTCTAATTTATGACTATCAGGCCAGTTCTCTCAGTTGATACAAATGAGTATTATGGACAATAAAGTTCAGGATCAGTTAACAATGATTAATTGCTTTGCCTTAGTCAAAGGTCACCTAAATCAAGGTTTCCATTGCTTTCAGTGAAGACAAGGAAACAGAACTAGTTACAAATCTGTTCTCAGTGGTGGAAAAATCAATGCAAGGAGTATCACCCATAGATTGTAGGCATGAGCGTTCCCTGTGAACATAAAAGTTTCCACGTTGTCATGATTATATACCTGGATATATCTGCAGAGACTGGCTATTTCAGATGGCCCTTCTCCGCACTAGGTGCTCATAAGAATCACTTACAGAGCTTCATAAACATGTCAGTGCTCAGGCCTCACCCTGAGAAAAGTGAAACATAGCTTTCTGAAATGGAAAGGATTCTCACCAGGATGACCACCCTGTGAATCCATAGAAACAGAGATCAGGGGTCAAAGGAAAATATTTTCCTTCTCCCCTGGGAATCACCAGTATTTGCATAGATCTCTACGGCTGGCTACATGACCCAGAGCACTTTCTTAAAGTGGGACACAGTGTGCTCTGAAGCCAGACCTGACACTGAATCGATCATGGTTGGGTAGCTGCTGCCTTATGGAGAATGGCCCGTGGGACCCTGAACTTACACATTAAACAGCTGAGCCAACGGATGCTTCCACTGCCAGGGAAATAACAGAGTGGGGAGACCCTCTGTTCATCTTCCACGGTGCCAGCTTGGCAAAATGGCATTTTTTCCCTGCAGTCATTGAAAGAAAATAATCTGGCAACTCCTTTAGCCTGTGAGCTCTTAAAATACGGAGGCATTTTTTTCTTTACCAGCTTATTTTCAATGCAAACCAGATTCCAGGCTCAAGTAAAGCACAAAGCATCTCTCCTTCTTGTCTTGATCTGCTTTTTCAACTCTTTGGACGGATCTGGGCTATAACTCGGCTAGCTTTCCAGAGAAGTCTATCAGTCTGTCTGAACTATCTGAGAAGTCTATCTCAGATATCCCAGAAGTCTCTCTGAGCTATGCTGCTAAGAAATGCATCCCTATTAGATCTTCTGCCCACTACATGTGTCATGTGATTGTCATGCTCCCGGTGACTGGTGGTATATTGGTTTTCCTACTATACGTTGTTAAATTGTAAATAACTTAGAAAATTACAATAGTAATACAAGTTCATTGTAAAAATGATATAAATGAACAGAAAGAAGAAGATATCCATTATATACCAAAGATTATTGACTGTTAATCCAATTTCCAAACACTTTTCCTATGTACAAGTTCTTTCCTGTTTTTACAAACATGCAATCACAGTATATTCACCACTGTCAAATCTTCCTCTTTCGTTCAATATATGACTATCTTTTTGTCAGTAATTATTCATTTAGAATAGTATTTTTAATGGCTGCCCAGTATATGTCCTTGCAATGTACATAACCATCTCCATATTGATAAATATAATATTTAGCTGTTTTGTATGTTCTGCTGTTGTAAACTAGACTATGATGATACTTACAACTTTCAGCTGCTACTACGCTCTCACAATTGACTGATGATTATTCACCTTCCTAGGCCTAGGAAGAAGCAATGGATTTTGATGTTTACAAAGACTGTCACCGCAGCTTATCAAGCAACAGGCCAACACATATTACTGTTATATCCAAATGCCTTGAAAGAAAGCACTGCTGTTTACTGAAATTTTATGACATATATAATCCTGTTTATATTATATATATCCATATATCCTTTTAAAATACGGAGGCATTTTTTTCTTTACCAGCTTATTTTCAATGCAAACCAGATTCCAGGCTCAAGTAAAGCACAAAGCATCTCTCCTTCTTGTCTTGATCTGCTTTTTCAACTCTTTGGACGGATCTGGGCTATAACTCGGCTAGCTTTCCAGAGAAGTCTATCAGTCTGTCTGAACTATCTGAGAAGTCTATCTCAGATATCCCAGAAGTCTCTCTGAGCTATGCTGCTAAGAAATGCATCCCTATTAGATCTTCTGCCCACTACATGTGTCATGTGATTGTCATGCTCCCGGTGACTGGTGGTATATTGGTTTTCCTACTATACGTTGTTAAATTGTAAATAACTTAGAAAATTACAATAGTAATACAAGTTCATTGTAAAAATGATATAAATGAACAGAAAGAAGAAGATATCCATTATATACCAAAGATTATTGACTGTTAATCCAATTTCCAAACACTTTTCCTATGTACAAGTTCTTTCCTGTTTTTACAAACATGCAATCACAGTATATTCACCACTGTCAAATCTTCCTCTTTCGTTCAATATATGACTATCTTTTTGTCAGTAATTATTCATTTAGAATAGTATTTTTAATGGCTGCCCAGTATATGTCCTTGCAATGTACATAACCATCTCCATATTGATAAATATAATATTTAGCTGTTTTGTATGTTCTGCTGTTGTAAACTAGACTATGATGATACTTACAACTTTCAGCTGCTACTACGCTCTCACAATTGACTGATGATTATTCACCTTCCTAGGCCTAGGAAGAAGCAATGGATTTTGATGTTTACAAAGACTGTCACCGCAGCTTATCAAGCAACAGGCCAACACATATTACTGTTATATCCAAATGCCTTGAAAGAAAGCACTGCTGTTTACTGAAATTTTATGACATATATAATCCTGTTTATATTATATATATCCATATATCCTATATTTTATATATATACATATGTATGTGCATATATATATTATATATATAATATAGGATATATATATATATATATATATATATATAAAATCCTGTTTGTTCATTATCTGGTGGGAAGAGAAGAGAAAATGGGCTAGAAGACTAGTCTCAGGTTCTTGACCTGTTACCCTTTAAAACTGACTAACTTTTCAAATTATTGCTTCGAATCACTTAAGCTATTTACTCTGTTTTCCTTTTTAAAAAATTTGTAACATATATTTATCCAGGGTACAGGTCTGAGGTGAATGTGTTCACCTGGGAATGTGTTCAAGTGAGTCCTGTTTCAGTTGTGGTGACACATGGCACAGGCCTGGAGCTTGAGGTCCTTTTTTACCGTGGTGTTGAAGCAGAACAACACTAGAGCTCATTAGAAGTGCAAATACATATATTTATAAATATAACACACATACACATATATAGCACACATACATATATATACACATATACATACACATGGCTAAATATACTATATATAAAAATACTATATATTTTTGGCAAAAGATTTTAAAAACTGACTGTTAAAAATGAAATGAGGCATGCGGAGGTATGAAAACCCCAAGGACAGAACATCTCTGAGATTCCTCTGTTGAGGTCAGCTACTATTTAGAAAGTCCACTTCTATTTGCTAACAAATCCATTGCATATAAAAGAGGGAAGAAGACTTCCCTGGTGGTCCAGTGGCTAAGACTCCATGCTGCCAATGCAGGGAGCACAGGTTTGACCCCTAGTCGGGGAACTAAGATCCCACATGCCATGTGATGAGGCCAAAAGATTTTTAAAAAGGCAAGGCAGCTGAAGTGTTACTTTCACTGGGCGAGGTCAGAACTGCAAAAGGGTTGAAAGTCCCCTACCAGCTAGAGTTCCCAACACTGGAAGGCAAGCAGTGGCCAACAAGATGCCTTGGGGAAGCCAACGATGCGACTGGCTGACAGGACTTGTGTGAGGCCCTGCCTGTCTCCATGTCCTCACCCCACCATGCTGGGGTCAAGGCTACCAGGGAACAATGTAAGCAGCGCACGCCAGACAGCTTGTGGTCACTGGGACCCTGCCCCTCTGGCATGATTTCTGCAGAACCCTTGGAGGGGAAGTCAGCTGAAGGAATTTTACTCAGGTCTGAAACAGTCCAGTCCCTAGAGGTCTAGATCCAGAAAGACTCCAGTTTTTTGTCTGATTCTCACCAGAATGAAAAACCATTTAAATGCTCCCTGGGGGCCTTAAATTATTATGTTTCCAAAAATGCTATGCTGTGGGAAACACTAATATTAAATAAATAGCCCCTCTCTCTTTTACCAAGGACATTTGAAAGGAAAAAAAAAAAAATCACCAATGAAGAACTGTTGCTGTTTTAATTTGCTAAAAGTGACAAAATGAAAGTCATCATTTTTCTAAATTCCATAGCGAATTAACAACTTTTCTCATTAGTTACTACATTCAATCCCATTTAACAAATAGGTACCTTAAGTTGAAAGAGAACACAGTCAGAGACTGGAGGCAGAATCTAGAACTGAACGATGAGGGTGGGGATAATTGAGGGGACAGATTTATCAAGCTGAGAAAAAGAAGTGCTAGCAGCCTGGGTTATCTGAGAATTCACCAAGGAAGCTAGAAGTCAGTCAAAATGTCCCTGGCAAGAGAGCAAATTCCCTGAAAAAGCAAACCATACGTTCACTGGATTCTTCGTTTCCAATCTTTTGTTTGCTCTTGCCTCTGAGTAAGAGTCATTCGGGAAAACTTTCCTGGGTCAGATGGGGAGCAAGAGGGAGAAGAAGAGGCAGGCAGGGAGGGAGGAAATGAGACGGGGGTCCTGCCGACAAACAGCGGGGGGCTGAAGTGTCTCCTCCAGGCTGAGAAAGAAGTGGGAGGGCCAGGGCAGGCGGTCTGCAAGAGAGAGACACGCCAGTTCCCTCACAAGCAGAGGGCAAGGGAGGGTGCTTCTCAGAAAACTGGGAGAGCTCCTGAAGGTGATGTCAGAAACAGAGCATCTGCCTTCTAAGGACTTTGCCAACTGGCAGAGAGGGCATGGTTCAGAGAGCCAATTCTCTCTGTAAGAAAGCAAGGCAGGAAACAGGCAGGGAACATTCAACTCAGTGGGAAAAGCCACCTTTGAATGACAAGGAAAGGGGAGAGCAGGGACAGAACAGGGGATCGTGGTCCCCTCTGCGAGGGAGACATCCACATTTTACATGTACATGGTGTTTTCCACTTTACAAAACGCAGCCACCATCACACTGAAGCTCACAGTGATCTGCGAGACGGGCACAATTATTGCTTTTTTCCAGATGAAGAAGTTATCACCCAGAAATAAGTGATACACTTGACTGCAAGCTTTCTAATGTTCTTTCCACAACATCTAAGCAGCTTCTCCTGGGGAACGTCTGTGCGGAATGAGTCGAGTTAGAAGGTCTTTGTAAATACTCATGCATTTAAGGTGCTATTATTTACTATTAGCTTTGTTACTATGCCAGCTCATACCTAGAGACAGCTGTTCTTTCCATGGACAGAAGGAGACAATTCTGAGCTTAGGAGGAAAAAAAGTTATCTTCCCAAATACTATGACATCAAAGGTCTAATTCATCCACTGGCCACCAGGAGAGCCTCCTTTAACCTCTAAACCAGTGACCTCGCAAAAGCTAGATCTTGACCCATCATAGCTTTTAAGTCATCTTGACTCTCTATTTCCCCAAATTCGACTTCCATGTATTGTCTGCCTTCTTTCTGAATGCCATAGATAAGTGATAATTCTGTAGCAATAGGAAATAAGTGGGGATACAGTATCAGATCTGAGTTGCTTGGGTAAATACAAACACAGCATTGATTTTGGTCTAGCTGTTTCAATAAAGAACTATTTCGTTGGTTTGAGAGTGCTCATTTAACGTCATCCTTCCCCAGGCTACTCTGAGATTGTTGTCACATCAGGTGCTGGATTTCTGGGTTCAGGCAGCTTTTGCCACTTTGCAGTGACTGCAGGCAATAAGGCATCACCCACAGGCTGCTAGACAAGGACAGAGACCCAAATCTCAAGTCTGATTCAGTCTCTACTTCCTAGGGATGTGCTAGAAAACCCTAATAGAGACTATCTTTGAATGCCTTTTATATGCTTTAATCTTTACATAGAGTACCTTTAATCTTCAAAATTACAGGCAAGGTAGATTTTTTTTTTTTTTTTTTGTAAAGATGAGACACTGAAACCCAACAAAGTTAGATAAGGTTACCAAGGTCACTAAATCAGCACATGAGGAAGCCATCTTACAGCATCTATCACTGCAAAACTTTCAGCTTTCTCCACTCTACCAAAAAAGAATTGTTTCCTCATCTACTTTACAAACTTCAAAGACGATAAATGGTATCTTTCAAAGGTTGCCTTTAACATAAGTTTGTGTTATTAGAGTTCTACACACATACCCACCTGCTAAGGAGCTTCTTTCCCTACATGGTGAACCTCCTGCTTGATCCTAAAGGCTCAATTCCACATACAGCTCTACAGGCTACAAGGACAGTCCACATTCCATCCACCAAAGAACCACACTTTCGTAACAACACATTCTTCATCACTCCAAAAACAAAACCACAGCTTAAAACCACCCTACTCTAAACTACACAGCTGATTACTAATAATTATATTTATCCCTAGTCTATATATCTTAAAGAAATTTAGCCATAAAAATCCTTTTCTTAATTGTATTCAATATGTGTAGTTGAAATTAATAATAGCATTTCAGGTTAAGATTCTTTCAAATTGGAACGTAATCACAAAATGTTAAGATGTTTAATTTGGGTACTTTCAGGCTTTAAATGAGCATTTCAAATTGTAGAGTCAACAACCTTGATTGCCTGACTTTGAACCGTCTTGCCCTCCATTCCAATGGCCCTTCTGTTGGTCTAGTCTATTGAAGGCACAAACAACCTTTAGGAACTGCTTTGAATCCAAGATCTTAACCCTAAAATCTCTCTTTCAACCCCCACTTTCCTTTCTGACCATTCTTTACCTTTATTACTGACTTGCAATCAGTTGCCAAGTTTTATAGATTTTTAGCTCACAAAGTCTCTCAGGCATATTCTTTCTTTCCATTTTGCCTGTCTTTGATGTCCAAGTCCATTTACTTAATTTTATTGAAGCATAGTTGATTTACAATGTTGTGTTAATTTCTTCTGTACAGCAAAGAGACTCAATTATACATACATATATATATATATATATATATATATATATAGGAGAAGGCAATGGCACCCCACTCCAGTACTCTTGCCTGGAAAATCCCATGGATGGAGGAGCCTCGTAGGCTGCAGTCCATGGGGTCTCTAGAGTCGGGCATGACTGAGCGACTTCACTTTCACTTTTCACTTTCCTGCATTGGAGAAAGAAATGGCAGCCCACTCCAGTGTTCTTGCCTGGAGAATCCCAGGGACGGGGGAGCCTGGTGGGCTGCCGTCTATGGGGTCGCATAGAGTCAGACACGACTGAAGTGACTTAGCAGCAGTAGCAGTATATTCTCTTTCATATTCTTTCCTATTATGTTTCTTCACAGAATATTGAATCTAGTTCCCTGTGCTATATGATGTGACCTTGTTGGTTATCAATCCTGTATATAACAATTTGCCTCTGCCAATCCTAAACTCTGATGCTCAAGTTCTTTTCTATTTCTATATATTTATATAACACTTTGTGTGTGTGGTTGTGAGGCTCTTTAATTCACTGAAATGAAATTTTTCAATCTCTGTTAAGTTTATGAGTCTTCTTTAAGCACTAGTCAGTGCCCATTGAAAACCTGTATGTAGTCAAGTACTAAAATATATTTATACAGATGGTCTCATATATGAATTTCTAATTCTAAGTATACATGCTAAATTGTTTTTAATTAAAACATAGGTGCTAAACAGAACCTCAGATTTAACTTGGACTTTCATCACAATCCAGATTAGTATTCATTTTTCCCTTAGTTATGGCCATCGTCTTTCCAGTGCTAAAGAAAAAGATGTGCCTTAACCACATCACATTGCAGAACCTCCATCTTATCTTTTCTACAACAACAGAAAAGTGGGGGAGCAGGGGGAGAATCTTGCAATTACTGTTCTGGAGTCATTGTTCAGCTAGTCACCTTGACTCTACCATCATTACTTGTTCCTTAACTTTGTGCTTAAGTAAATTACCCCTCTCAGATTAAAGACTTTGCCATTTGCTACTGTCACAATTGCACCATTTGATTTTTATTTGTGAGTTATTGCTTCAGATCTGAGTCGCAGTTAACAAAATTTAAAGCCATGAGTTTCTCCTCTAATTGGGCATTTGTGCCTTTCATAAATGACTCTCCAGTGTATAAGATATAGGCTCTATCCACTTGACTCATAAAGTACACCACGTGAAATCATTTCGGAACTTAATGTTAGATTTAAATTGGTATTTAGAGTTAATCCTCACTGAATAGGAAAAACTAAAAATGAGGCAAGCTTGAAAAACTCCAAGCAATTTAGCATTATTCAGTATAGCATGCTAATTGCCTTTATTCAAAAGCAAGCATTTTGCAAAGCAAAAAAATTCTTCTATTAAACTCTAGCATTAAGAAGAAGAAAGTAGACTCTTCATTACTCAAGGAGGAAATGCATTTGCTCCGGGCTTAGCAGGTTAGCAGTGTAAACAGCCCAGGGAGCCTTATCAATGGCTGCCCTTCCGAAGAGCCTCAGCACCCTGCACTGACTCATTCTTCCCAAGCCACAGAAGCCAACACCTGTGTCCATTATCTGCAGTTTTCCATACTGAGAAAGACATCATTGTCCACCAAAGGAGTGCTTGGGGTTTTGAACTCACTTTCCCTGTACAGGAGGAAATTCAGTAGAACCCCTTTATTGATCTGAACAGTCAAAGCATTGACTATCTGACTTCAAGGTTTTCGAGCCAATCGTTTCAGCAATCTGGAAAACCTTTTGGCTATAATTTCCTGCAATTCCTCTGTTCATACAATTAGCTCACAATTCAACATTAGCTTCAGAGTAGTAGGAGAACATTCACTGTGCGAGATTCAGAAAGTACAGATCCTATTCATAGAAAGCACTCTGGCATCCAAAACAAATGTGTAATTAATAATGAATAATAATAGCATTGTCTCTGAAGGCAAGAGCATGAAAATACATCGATGAAGTAAAAATAAACTCCCCCCAAAAAAACTACTGACAGGCCATATGTGCACTAAAGGAAATAAGTAGAAAGTGTTTGTTGCTTTTGACTATTATGTGTCACCATTTCATTTATTTTTAAAATGTAACTTTTCATAAATTTGACTATGGATTTATAGATCCACTTAATAGAGCATACCCAGAGACAAATAAGATAAACTCATGAATTTTCACATAATTCTCTACAGCCTTCTCACCTGTCAATCATGAGTGGAAAAAAATGTTTCTCTCTACACATATCTGACAAAAATCTTTTTCTCTGCTTTTTGTTCTTATGTGTATTTGCCTATGTTCACCAAAACTTGCACTGTTATTAGACCTTTGCAAACACCAAGATTGTTTCCATAATCCATCTGTAACGTATTGATTTTGCTGATGTCTTCTGGAATACATTTTTTTTCAACAGATACAATGATCTGAAAAGGCCACATTAAAATATGCAATTTTACGCAACAGCTATCAGATCTGTAAAGTTCAATATCCCAGGAGTTTGTGTGTGTTGAGGAAACAAATCCAAGAAAGATGTAACTAAACTAATGAGTCATCATTTCTTCACTGGTCTTTAATGCCTTAGATTCATTAAAAGATAGAATATGGACTCTAAGGACCATTGGTGACTTAGGGCAAATTTGCATTTTCATGATCAGAAAGCAGAATTAAAGCATTTCAGCAGTTCAAGCTGGCATGGGTACATTGCTTCCTAGGTTGAAATGCGTAATTAACCAGAAAGCTAGTTGTTGTACAGCTAAACAGATTGTCCAAAAATGACCTCACTGCTGTTCAAATGAATGCTGAAAAGTGGAGTGCCATGGTGACTTTTTGTTTTATAGACAAGCTACATCCAAGCATTTGACAAAGACTGATATTTTCCTTTACTTTTTCAAAGCCTATGAAAGCTTAGGGGTAACAGCAATTAACTCTGTTTGTCAAACAGTTGTATCCAGAAGTGGATTTATAATCCCTTGAAAATTCTGTAATTTACTGAACCAGTGACCAAGCCCATGCTACTCCCCAACCCCAATCTCACTGAATGTAACTCATTTCAATAAAGAATTAGAGAGGGAAAACGCTAGGAAAAGTATGCCTCCCAATTTCCATCAGAAATACCCTTATTTCTTAAATAAGCAAATACCAATTATTGGACAGAAGAGCCACATTTCACAGCATAAAGTCATCCCATTTTTGTTGCTAAGTGAAGATGTCAGGGCTGAATTAGTGGCTGAGCATTAGGACGGGCTGCATACCTACATTTGCTAAAGCAATTACTGCAGGAAAAAGATAAATATGGGAAACAGTGTGGATTAAAGCCAAGGAATGTCTTAAATATAGATTGCTTAGAAAAGCACATAGATGTTTCCATGTCTTGTAAATGAGAGTTTTCAAGAGGTTGTCTTTAAAATAAAATGGATGGGGATACTTGGCCCCTTTTCCAGTACATCCTACAAACGAGAATTCTTGGGAGACATACCCCAATTCATCTTCCAATTTCCAACAAACAGAAGGTATTTCACCATTTTTACATTTGCACTGCGGTGTTTGCATGATGGCTTCTGGTTGGTTTGGCCATGTTTCATTTTCAGAAATGTTTGAATGGGAAGGATGAAATAATTCAACCCTTAATCTTCAACAATTTTAACAAACTACAGTGTTTATCCTTGTGCTAACAGGTGTTTTATTTTGTCCTTGTCCATTCTTTTTTTTTTTTCCTACTCTGGTCAACCCACGTAAAGCACCAGCTATAAATTATCTTGATTGCACTAATCAGCTTTGACCTGAAATCTAATTTAAATGGCTAAAAATTCACCTTGCTCCTTGAAAATGATTAGCGTGAGTCTGAAAAATCTGTTAGCTGAATCCTCAGTGACTATCACAACCTTGATAAAATCACTTCATGTAGTACGTCATGCATCACCATATGCTGCACGTTTATCATCCTCTTTCTGTAGCACAGAGCTTCTCATGTTTTCCTCTCACGGGGAAATGCAACTAATATTGGAGTCATTTGTTATCAGTCATCTCTACAAAATAGGCATATATACAGATATACGCACACACAGAAGCTCATTTCTTCAAACATTTCATACAAATAAGCAAAAGAGTATGCTAAATATGATCTCTGAGAACATTTAGAGCATCATCCCTTTGATACACAAGGTGAAAAAAATAGAAGATGTCCCTGCTCTTGGAGCTTTGTGCATTCCTGGACTTTCCAATTCTTCATGAATGCATAGCTATTTTGGCAAGAGGCCAGAATGTTCCACAGCAATTTTTTAAATGTAACATTCAATATATCAAAGCCAAATAGAGAATTTTAGAAATTCTAATTGTGTTGTTGGGCTATCGAAGTCTACAGCATTTCACTACCAGACAGGTGGGGTGGGAAAGGATGGCAATGCGTGAGCTGTGATGAGGGCTGAGAGTGGAGGGCATGGGAGGAGGCTGGATGTGCAACCCACGTGGTGGAGCTGTGGGAAAGCTGAGGGACTCCACTGCCCAGGGCAGCCCCACGACTGCAGTGCTAAAGGCCCAGAAGTGAAGGCAGTTCTGCATATCCATCAAACCTGCAATCCAACCATTCTCAGCTCACCCTTTGTTAATTCCAAGCCAAAGCATCTTGTGGGTCACTCCTCTGATGCTCAGAGACATCCACAGAAGGACCTAATGTCCCACAGTCACCGGGTGGGGCTTAGACTTAGGTAAGTTACCATACGCTGAGTATTCCCCATATTGGTGTCACATGCCAACTACAAAGACAGAACAGGAACAATGCAATCCCTGTCTGGGCTGTGATCTGCCCTCTGTCCCCATAGTTTTCTTACATCCTGATGGTAATGCCAGCCATTGACCGAGAATGGGGCGCAGTGGGTTCCACACCCAGTTCTGCTCCTCTGAACTGCCCAAGCTCAGTAAGTCACTCATGAGATGCTCTTGGACTGTTTCCTTATCTGTGAGAGGAAATGTTTAACTAGATGCTACCTAGGGTTCCTTCGCTCCTAAATGTCAACGGTTTCTTCTTTATGAATAGTTTTTTCTCCCTGCCTTTGGCCTGTGTCCATTTCTCCATTTCCATTTCCAAGTGTTTAATCCTTCACCTCAGTGAAGCTCCTGCTCACACCCTCCTGGGTCCTCTGCCCCAGAAATATCATCAGTCTGATCTTAGCACATAGCCCTCGATGGCTCGTCAGCCTCTGTCAACAAGACCTTTTCACTAGGATTTATCCTATGTTCCCAACTTTGGGACCACAGCACTGCGTTCAGTAAATGTCTTGTGAATAACTGACTCTGCCAATCTTCCTGGAGAGTCCCCTTGGGCAAAGAGAGTGGTCAGAGGGAGTTGCTCTTGTTTTTCTGGCCACTACCTTCACAGAGAGCCAGTTTGGTGTTCGGTCTCTTTGGAGCTGACTTTTCTGAGCTGGGGTCTTCACTGGCATCTGTAACTACTGGCCTTTTGGCATTTATTTACTCACAAGTACAAGCAGATGGGGCTTTCCTGGTGGCTCCGGTGGTGAAGAACCTACTTGCAATGCAAGGGGAGACATGGGTTGAATCCCTGGATCACGAAGATCCTCTAGAGAAGAGAATGGCCACCCACTCCGGTATTCTTGCCCAGAGAATTCCATGGACAGAGGAGCCTGGCAGGCTACAGTCCATGGGATCGCAAAGCGTCGGACATGGCTGAGCAACTAACACAGGCAGACAGACAAGCAATTAACTGTGTCGGGCACCAACAACTATATGCCATCCAGTAACCAAGTCACAGATATGTTCTCTCCATAACAGTCTAATCATCCTCTATCATATCAGTGCTAGACTGTGGGTTTGGCCATGGAAAGGGACATATTTTCTTTGTCCCTCTCAGCTTCCTTATCTCTTGTCTCCCCACCATCCAGTTCCTGAGAGAGCTGGAGGCATCAAACATCTGTTAGCATATTTTGACTGAAAGTTTGGGGCGGAACCCGATCAGGTCCAGTCTACACTTACCCATCAAGCGTTCATTCTACACTGTTTCTGTGAGATAGGCAAGCATTTGGATACCCTCTCCCACCTTAATTTATCCGTATTTCCTTTCAGACCATGAATATCTTCATTGGTGTGGCACACCGCTGCAGAGCCACACAAAGAAAGGCCGATTTGGAAATACAAAGTGAAAAGACTTGTTTTATTTCCTATAAGTCCCTCCTGAAAGCACATGAAATCTGGGGATTGTGAACTCTCCCTCCATGCAAAGGACAAAACGAAGCGTAATTCAACTGCTTGAATTTGGCCTGAAAGGGACAGCGCTGAGCACTGGGAAATAAGGGAGTGAGAAGTAGGTGGTCCAACTGGGAACAGAAGGAGCAGAGACAGAGCTGATAATTAACAAACCTCTGCACACTGAAGCATGCCTTCATGCTCACAAGAGTGGAAAGACAACACCAAAGGCCCATATTTTGGAGTGACTTTAAAATTCATGAGTTTGATCAGGGTTTAGCAATATAAATTATTTGTCCCTTGGGCTTGACCAATTCTGCTATGCTGAAAGATTCAGCATTGGAGAAAATTTTAAATTCAGTATTGAGTTACAGGACAGTAATATAGGAAATAATCTATAGCCTTAAGAAGCCTTAAAAAAAGTAATTTTCCTTGGTCACTTAACTGCAATCACAGGAATGAAAATATGTTATAATTACCTAACATGCTATAAATCAGAGTAAGTGATTATACTCAAATATAACTTTTGATACGACTGAAAAATATCAATTCAAGAAAGGCCTGCAAAATTCTTCCTATTTTTGAGACCATGAGCCAAGAATGCAAGGTACTTTCTTTAGAGAACAAACCCTCCTGAAATAGCTACAGTGGTTTAGCTTCTGGTCCTCATTAAAAATGACCAATTAGTTGAATGAAATACCACCTAAACATGCTCACTCATATTTAACAGGGGTATATTTTGATATTTTTCCATTGGGAAAATAATTCTGCAGATTCAGGCATCAGAAAGACACTTGGAAACAATAGACAACTCACTTTCTGACCTGCTTTAGAGCCAAAAGATAATGGAGTCTTAGGCTCTCTGTCAAGAACTCCTGCTTCAAAATTGTCCAAAGCAAGCTGCTGGCCAGAAATGAATTTGAAACCCCCTCCAAAGAGTTTTAAATTCACAAACCTTCAAAAACACACACATGCACAAAATGCCACAGTTTCTCAAGCGTGGATATATGATCATCCATTTAGAATTTGTGAATTCTTACAGGATAACCTCCAACCATCATCTGGCTTGCTGAATACAAGAGGTTGAAGTGGTGGCAAATGATGAAACTAGAGAGCGGAAATAAAAGAAATAAAATACCCAGGTTTTTGGAAGTAACTGTAACAGAATCATCTTGCTCAGAAAACAGTGGAAATTATGCATCCTGGAGCCATATTGTCCAAAGGTCAGTGTTATCAATCTAAAGGGCAGGAGTGCTGGTGAGAATGGAGTCATATGCAACAGTTCAGTTTGGTTCACTCAGTCTTGTCCGACTCTTTGCAACCCGTGGACTTCAGCATGTCAGGCTTCCCTGAAAATCACCAACTCCTGGAGCCTACTCAAACTTCTGTCCATCACATCGGTGATGCTATCCAACCATCTCATCCTCTGTTGTCCCCTTCACCTCCTGCCCTCAATCTTTTCCAACATCAGGGTCTTTTCAAATGAGTCAGTCCTTCACATCAGGTGGCCAAAGTATTGGAGTTTCAGCATCAGCTCTTCCAATGAATATTCAGGACTGATTTCCATTAGGATTGACAGGTTAGATCTCTTGCAGTCCAAGGGACTCTCAAGAGTCTTCTCCAGCACCACAGTTCAAAATCATCAATTCTTTGCACTTAGCATGCTTTAAAGTCCAACACTCACATTCATACATGACTACTGAAAAGCCATAGCTTTGACTAGATGGGACTTGTTGGCAAAGTAATGTCTCTGCTTTTTAATATGTTATCTAGGTTGGACATAACTTTTCTCCCAAGCAGCAAGCATCTTTTAATTTCATGGCTGCAGGCACCATCTACAGTGATTTTGGAGCCCCCTAAAATAAAGACTCTCACTATATCCATTGATTCTTTATCTATTTGCCATGAAGTGATGGGATCAGATGCCATGATCTTAGTTTTGTGAATGTTGAGTTTTAAGCCAACTTTTTCACTCCTCTTTCACTTTCATCAAGAGGCTCTTTGGTGCTTCTTCACTTTCTGCCATAAGGGTGGTGTCATCTGCATATCAAAGGTAATTGATATTTCTCCCAGCAATCTGGATTCCAGCTTGTGCTTCATCCAGCCCAGCATTTCTCATGATGTCCTCTGCATATAAGATAAATAAGCAGGGTGAAAATATACAGCCTTGACGTACTCCTTTCCCGATTTGGAACCAGTCTGCTGTTCCATGTGCAGTTCTAACTGTTGCTCCTTGACCTGCATACAGATTTCTCAGGAGGGAGATAAGGTGGTCTGGTATTCCCTTCTCTTTAAGAATTTTCCACAGCTGGTTCTGATCCACACAGTCAACGGCTTTGGCATAGTCAATAAAGCAGAAATAGATGTTTTTCTGGAACTCTCTTGCTTTTTCCATGATCCAGCAGATGTTACCAATTTGATCTCTAGTTCCTCTGGCTTTTCTGGATCCAGCTTGAACATGTGAAATTTCATAGTTTTCAAACTGTTGAAGCCTGGCTTGCAGAATTTTGAGCATTACATTGCTAGTGTGTGAGATGAGTGAAATTGTGCAGTAGATTGAACATTCGTTGGCACTGCCTTTCTTTGGGATTGGAATGAAAACTGACCTTTTCCAGTCCTGTGGCCACTGCTGAGTTTTCCAAATTTGCTGGCAGATTGAGTGCAGCACTTTCACAGCATCATCTTTTAGGAGGTGAAATAACTCAACTGGAATTCCATCACCTCCACTAGCTTTGTTTGTAGTGATGCTTCCTAAGGCCCCCTTGACTTCACATTCCAGGATGTCTGGCTTTAGGTGAGTGATCACATCACTGAGGTTATCTGGGTCATGAAGATCTTTTCTGTATAGTTCTTCTGTGTATTCTTGCCACCTCTTATTATCTTCTGCTTCTGTTAAGTCCACACCATTTCTGTCCCTTATTGAGCCCATCTTTGCATGAAATTCTCCCTTTGTGTCTCTAATTTCTTGAAGAAATCTCTAGTGTTTCCCATTCTATTATTTTCCTCTATTTCTTTGCATTGATCACTGAGGAAGGCTTTCTCATCTCTCCTTGCTATTCTTTGGAATTCTGCACTCAAATGGGTATATCTTTCCTTTTCTCCTTTGCTTTTCACTTCTCTTATTTTCTCAGCTATTTGTAAGCCCTCGACAGACAGCCATTTTGCATTTTTGCAATTCTTTTTCTTGGGGATGGTCTTGATCCCTGCCTCCTGCACAATGTCACAAACCTCCCTCCATAGTTCTTTAGGCACTCTATCAGATCTGATCCCTTGAATCTATTTGTCACTTCCACTGTATAATCATAAGATTTGATTTAGGTCATACCTGAATGGCCTAGTGGTTTTCCCTACTTTCTTCAATTTAAGTCTGAATTTAGCAATAAGGAGTTCATGATCTGAGCCATACTCAGCTCCTAGTCTTGTTTTTGCTGACTGTATAGAGCTTCTCCATTTTTGGCTACAAAGAATATAATCAATCTGATTTCAGTATTGACCATCTGGTTATGTCCATGTGTAGAGTCTTCTCTTGTCTTGTTGGAAGAGGGTGTTTGCTATGACCAGTGTGTTCTCTTGGCAAAACTCTGTTAGCTTTGCCCTGCCTCATTTTGTACTCCAAGGCCAAATTTGCCTGTTACTCCAGGCAGCTCTTGACTTCCTACTTTTGCAATCCAGTCCCCTATAATGAAGAGGACATCTTTTTTTTGGGTGTTAGTTCTAAAAGGTCTTATAGGTCTTCACAGAACCATTCAGCTTCTTCAGCATTATTGGTCAGGGCACAGACTTGGATTATTGTGATATTGAATGGTGTGCCTTGCAAACAAACAGAGATCATTCTGTCATTTTTGATATTGCACCCAAGGACTGCATTTTGGACTCTTTTGTGGACTATGATGGCTACTCCATTTCTACTAAGGGATTCCTGCCCACAGTAGTTGATCTAATGGTCATCTGAATTAAATTCACCCATTCCAGTCCATTTTAGTTCACTGAGTCCTAAAATGTCAGTGTTTACTCTTGCCATCTGTCTGACCACTTCCAATTCACCTTGATTCATGGACCTAACATTCCAGGTTCCTATGCAATATTGCTCTTTACAGCATCAGACTTCACTTCCATCACCCATCACATCCACAACTGGGTACTGTTTTTGCTTTGGCTGTCTCTTCATTCTTTGAGATATTTCTCCACTGATCTCCAGTAGTGTATTGGGCACCTACCGATCTGGGAAGTTCATCTTTCAGTGTCATACCTTTTTGCCTTTTCATACTGTTCATGGGGTTCTCAAGGCAAGAATACTGAAGTGGTTTGCCATTCCTTTCTAACCGGTGGACCACATTTTGTCAGAACTCTCCTCCATGACCCGTCCGTCCCAGATGGCCCTACAGGGCATGGCTCATAGTTTCACTGAGCTAGACAAGGCCATGGTCCATGTGATCAGTTTGGTTAGTTTTCTGTGACTGTGGTCATATGCATATGGACCCCTTGTTCCTACTTTGTCTAACAACCAACCAATAAAGCTGCTAATTTATTAATTAGCTGTTAAGTCCCTATTCCCATTCCTTCACCACCAAATATGGGGTGTTGTGAGCTATGTAAAAATACCCCAGTGAATCAGAGCAATCATGGAGTAAGAGTGAGATGAATCAAAAGGAGCACTTTTTGACAAAAAGAAAAGAACAAGAAAGGAGCCAACCTTCAGAAGCAAATACTAGAGGAAACCCATGAAATAAAAACTTTATGATTTAACTTTTCAAAACATTATGTGGTTTCACATGCCTCCTCTTGTCACTAAAGCTTTAGGCAATAAATATAATTTGTGAGATTATCATAGTACCCCTCTGAGGGCACTGAAATGATGCAATGAGAAATTCCTGATTTTCAGAAATTCCAGGAAAATCTCTCAATTTGACTTGTTACTGGCCAAATAAGGTTGAAATCAACACAGCATACCAGGGAAATAACACTGAAAGTAATCTTACTTGGTTTGTACTAAAAGCTTTCTGCATGGTGACTAATAAAAACGGCTTATATACTCTATCAATAACTGAACATTGATGAGCATTACAGGAAAGAATAAAACTTAGCAGATGTCTATTTGCACAGTGATGAAAAATAAAGAATTTTGAAATTTTCCTACAATATAGTCATCATAATTTTAGCATGGCATTTTTATACATTTCCTTACTCTTTGAAATCATTGAAAAATACCTTTAGTATTAGATAACAATATTTCAGTACCATTGTATTAGCAAAGCATTTTTACATATTTCATGATACTCATCATAGCACTATGATTAAGAAGTATTTTCACAAATTTTAGAAAAAGAAACTGAGTCTTAAGAACATAGAAGTAAATTAGCTACATCCATAAAGGCAGCAAATGAGATTCAAACTGAGATTTTTTTGACCCCATATTGTAATATTGCAGTACAGCTTCAAGCTTAATAAATTATTTTGAAAAATAATTATTTTTTTAGATTGGATTTGATTTTGAAACAGACTAAAGTTATCTGGCACTAAGACTTCTAAATAATGTGAATATTCAGAAAGATAATGCTATATGAAAATTTTAAAAGATGTTATCTATTGCTCTGAAGATAATTTCAAAAGAGAAATACGAGGAGGACTTTGAAGAATAATGGTATATTGGAATCCAGGAACACTTCAAAGGAAACAAATTTCATGTATGAAAATGGCTGGTATGCACATAGTAGACAATTAATATTAGCAAAATTTTCTAAAGAAAGCATTTCTATGTATAAGCACAGATAAGGTTTTCTAATAAATTATCAAACTCATCAGAAAATTATGCATAGATATTAGGAATATAAATTAGTACAGACTCTCTTAAAATAACTTGGTAAAAGTTACTAAAGGCCTTAACATGACTCTATATTTTGGTCTATGTCTTCCAATTTAATGATTTAACTTAAAGAATTAAGAGTTCATCAAGATTTATTTTCCAAAATGCTCACTGTGGCATTCATTGTTTATATGTAAACATTTGTAAAAAGAAAACAAAATATCGAATCAAAGTCCAATAATAGGGGCCTCACTAAGTAAACTGTAGTGGTTCACACAGTAAAAATCTGCCTGCAATGCAGGAGACCTAAGTTCTATCTCTGGGTCACAAAGATCCCCTGGAGAAAGGAATGGCAACCCACTTCAGTAGTCTTGCCTGGAGAACTGCATGGACAGAAGAGCCTGGCAGGCTACTTACTGTCCATGGAGTCACAGAGGTGGACAGGACTGAGCGACTAACACTAACCAACTAATAGAAAACTGTTCAGCTATTAAGATTTTAAAGAATTCTATTTATATAAGGACTATTTTAAACAGATACCTACAAAGCAAAAGAGAGCAAAACAAAGATTATATATCCAAAAAGGTAAAAGGTTAATCATCTCTGGTTTGTGAGATCATTTACAATTTTCTCCTTATCTTTTGAAAATATTTATATTGGGTACATGATTTTTTAACAGACACATAAACTATTTTAAAGTCAGTATTTTAATAATAATCAACATAGATTGAGTTTTAACCATGTGATAGACATGGTTCTCACCCTTTTACATATGTAATTTAATTTACTTCTCATAAAAAGCATTGATGTTGAGCTATTTATCCTGCTTCATAGGTGCGAAAACTGGGGCAGAGACACTAAACCACCAGACCAACATGACCTTTCAAATAAACATCTAAGCGAGGATCTGAACCAAATCATCTGACTCCAGACTCGTGTGCATCAGGACCACGCTCTACTACCCATGGTATACAGGTGGCTCAGGGATGCGTCAGAATACATTAACATCATGGAGAAAGCAATCTCCTGCAACTGTGACTCTTGTCTCTGAAGCTGAATAATCCTGTGGGTGAGACGGCTTGTGATTCTGATAATATATGAAGTGTACTTAACTTACCCTATATATAACTAGTTTTCATAAATGTGTTACTTCTCCTGCCAACCCAAAGGCTGTTTAACATGGAGGGGTAGTACATTTATTTACATTCATTTTGTGATCATCTAGTTAGATCCATTTCAGTATATCAGGCACTGGACTAAAGTCTGAGAAAAATTATCTACTTATACCACTCACTGCCATAAATTTAACATGGAGGGGAATGCACTCCTTTTTAAAAAAAAAAAAAAAAAAACTATCTGACCAACATTTATTTTTATTTTTATTGGAGTATAGCTACTCCACAAGGTTGTGCTAGCTTTTGCTATATGGCAAAGTGAATCAGCCATATGTATACATATATTCCCACCTTTTTGGATCTCCTCCCCATTTAGGGGAAGGAGGGAAGGATGAATTGGGAGACTGGGAGTGACTTATATACACTACCATGTATGGTATAGAATACAGCTAAATGGAAACCAACTATATAATATACGGACCTCTGCGGGGACATATACTCTTAACTGATGACATTTCTTGACCACAGGAAGGGAGTACAACTTTAAGAGAAAGTATATTCAAGCTGTTTCCTTGCTAAAAATATGTCTCTCAGGCACTTCCACCGGCATAGATTGAAGACAGCACAATTAATCTTACTGATTTCAAAAATTTCTGCTAAATGCATTGGCAAAAATAATGTTTACAAAACCAAAGTTATTAAAATTACAAAGATGTCCGTGTTAGTACTGCCTGACTCTGCGACCCCATGGACCAAAGGTCATCAGACTCTTCTGTTGATGGGATTTTCCAGGCAAGAATACTGGGGTGGGTTGCCATTTCCTTCTCCAGGGGATCTTCCCCACCCAGGGATCAAACCCAGGACTCCTGCACTACAAATAGATTCTTTACCAACTGAGCTCTGAGGGATGACCTTACAGAGATGTACGTCAGTCACAATAATAAAAATACGTTTTCATTTCATATTATTGTGGCATTATCAACTAGGAAGACATAAACACAATTGTGCTATAGATGAAAACTACTGATGGACACTTTTGTGGTTACTGACTCCATTTAGGTACACTCTGAAAAGTTAAGCATCTAATTTTTTGGTATCATTTTTGATCTTTAAAATTATCTATTTTAAGAATTTTTACAATCAGATCCCCTTTTTTCTTATTAAAGAAAAATTCTAGAAGAATTCAGGTGTTATTAGCATCGATTTACTTTACTTTACTTTATATTTGTTCCTAAAAGACTTTGATGCTGGGAGGGATTGGGGGTAGGAGGAGAAGGGGACGACAGAGGATGAGATGGCTGGATGGCATCATTGACTCGACGGACATGAATCTGAGTGAACTCCGGGAGTTGGTGACGGACTGGGAGGCCTGGCGTGCTGCGATTCATGGGGTCGCAAAGAGTCGGACACAACTGAGCGACTGAACTGAACTGTTTCTCTAAATACCATGTGAGTTTCATATAACATGAAAACACTCATGTCTTACAGCTTTTGGAGGCTTTATTACATAAAATGCACAGCATAATAAATCTAAATAAACATCCTTTAAGTAGGAATTCAAGGTATACAAAGGTTAATGTGTGTCAAGGAGTTTTAGTCCTATTTTGTTTACAAGGAAGATATTTATTAATCCCTGTATAAATAGATAAAAGTGTAATAGATGTAAATCTAAGCAGCTGCACATGGTCTCATGAACAATAAGCTGACCTGTCGTAGGCACTTGGTGACATGCTTCACTAAGTACTGCCTGAGTTATACAGACTGAGACACCAACTAACAGCTGCTCAGAAAATCCCCTTCTTGTCTCATATTTTATACCAATTGAAAAAAGAAATGTTTAAGAAGTATGCAAGAGAAAAAAACCCAATGTTTAAATGGTACTCTAATTGCAAGAACAATTTAGAAACAGAAAACTAAAACCTTGATTTCCCTAATGTAAAAATACTGTTTATGCCCTTCAAGTATTTTATAAAATGAAACACAAATCACAGTGATTACAGAGCTACTAATGACTGAAGTTGCATTCTTTGCTCTCTTTTATTTTAGGTGTTAATTTTGTTGGAAAATAATATCCTCTGTGAAGACCAAAATTCTGGGGACTATTGAGGTTCTAGTCAGAGACAGGTAGACTGTAGGGAATTAAATATTCGTACATGTCTGCATCTATAAATAGGCTTGCACATGAGATGGAGCAGCCAGATGTGTTCTAGTGTGTTGGTGTGACTGATGTGTGCACACTAGGGCCACTGCATATTGTTACCTGTATCTCCTGCTGAGTAACACGAGTGTGGTCAATTAAACCTTTCAGATTTATTTTTTATGAAAGGATATTTCCAAGTTTAATATATCTGATTCTGTATTTTCCGGATTGATTTTTCCTCGTGCTAAATTCTCCACTGTTCTTGCTTTGACTGAGCTATAATTACCCATTCAGTTCAGTTACTCAGTTGTGTCCGACTCTGTGCGACCCCATGAACTGCATCACGCCAGGCCTCCCTGTCCATCACCATCTCCTGGAGTTCACTCAAACTCACGTCCATCGAGTCAGTGATGCCATCCAGCCATCTCATCCTCTGTCGTCCCCTTCTCCTCCGGCCCCTAATCCCTCCCAGCATCAGAGTCTTTTCCAATGAGTCAACTCTTCGCATGAGGTGGCCAAAGTACTGGAGTTTCAGCTTTAGCATCATTCCTGCCAAAGAAATCCCAGGGCTAATCTCCTTTAGAATGGAGATCATTCTAATTACCCATTACTTAACTTAAACATTAAATTCTTCAAATATTTTTCTGTTCCATCCACTTTTACTCTTAAATGAGGACTTATGTTAGTCTCTTAGAAGTTTATTCACTGTTTATATAATTTTGCAGTATTTTTCCCTTTTTTATAAATCAATAAATCAGCGTGTTTCATGCTTTATGATGAATCCAAATATGTAATATAGAAAACAGAGTTAACTTGATTGGAATGAATTGGCTTATGCCTAGGAGTCAATATATCATTCTTACTACTCCTATACAGCCATTCTGAAAAGCTGATAGGTTTAAAAAAGAAGAAAGTAATGTATATTTATAATAATACAGTAGGAATCAATATGACAAAGCCCTCTGCAGATGGTAACACTGGGGAAGAAAGACAGATGGGTTTGTGTCATGTGGATACCAAAGAGCATGGACTATCTGGCTCAGATGGTTGTGGCAGGAGGAAATGGAAGAATATGTAGGGACAAGGCCCTGAGGAGTGACCCTCAGGGCGGGTGCATGAACGGCAGGGACAGCCCAGAGCAACATGGCAGCTTAGAAGCTCACCAAGCGTTTCTCCAGGCTTCTACAACCAAGTCTAAGAACAGAAAGGTAAGACAAGGCCACCGGGTCCCAGGAGGATGCAATGCTGCTGAGGAACTCCATTGTAAAGCTGGAAGGGACTTCTGAGATTCTCTTTTTTCTTAAATAAAGACATAATTGGTAACTTTGCAAGTGCCGCTGACAAGGTTATACTTACAATACCACAGATCTGCCTCTACAATTTCCCTGAAGATGGAGAAGAAAAGTCAATTGTTTAATCCATGCAAAAATAAAAAATAAAAAGGAAACCTGCCAATGTGGTTTGACTAACAAACCATTGGAGTTGTGGTTTGGGTATAATGGATTCCCTCTTCCATTGCCTCTAATCTAATTAATTCCTCATATCTGTCCTCATTCCATCAGATGTGCTTACCAGCCAACTTGTATTAAGATGATTTTTTAATAGTTTCATTGAAAAAAATGGATAGAATGTGGGTAATTAAAGCAAACAAACATCAAATACAAAGTCTTTTGTTTCTGATGACCATCGCTCTCTTATTACAAGTGTCTTTAGCAGAAACACAATCTCTTTTTTGAAACAATACACACAGAGAGTGCTTAAATATAGGATTATCATCCCACACTTCCTAATTATTACACCTGCATAATTATTAACGGTGTTCTCTTTTACTAGAAAAAGTGTTCTGATTTGGACAATAAATTACACAGGCTACCCTGTGTAATAATACACATTGACAGGAATGTCAATTTAAATAAAACATTGTAACAAATTGATATGATGATTTTAGCAGATCAAGCCAGTGGATGTATATATTTTGCAACTTGACAATTTATTAAAATTCTGTAAGAAAGGATTTAAGCTTCACTTATTTGGTTTTGGGGCTTTCTTGATAGCTCAGTTGGTAAAGAATCCGCCTGCAGTGCAGGAGACCCCGGTTTGATCCCTGGGTTGGGAAGATCCCCTGGAGAAGGGATAGGCTACCCATTCCAATATTCTTGGGCTTCTCTAGTGATTTAGACGGTAAAGAATCTACCTGCAATGCAGAAGACCTAGGTTCAATCCCTGGGTTGGGAAGATTCCCTGGAGAGGGGAAAGGCTACCCACTCCAGTATTGTGACCTGGAGAATTCCATGGACTGTATAGTCTATGGGGCCACAAAGAGTCAGACACACCCAAGTGACATTCACTTATTTGGTTTTTATATGATTTGTTATCTTTAATGTGTTTCTTTTTTGTAAATGACTATGCCAGGCATAGTGGTAAAGAATCCACATGCCAATGCAGGAGCAGCAAAGAGACGCAAGTTCCAGGAAGATCCCCTGGAGAAGGAAATGGCAACCCACTCCAGTATTCTTTTTTTTTTTTTACTCTATTTTGCTTTACAATACTGTATTGGTTTTGCCATACATTGACATGAATCCACCACGGGTATACATGAGTTCCCAATCCTGAACCCCCCCTCCCACCTCCCATCCCATATCATCTCTCTGGATCTTCCCCGTGCACCAGCCCCAAGCATCCTGTATCCTGTATCGAACATAGACTGGCGATTCATTTCTTACATGATAGTATCACTCCAGTATTCTTGCCTGGAAAATTCCATGGACAGAGGAGCCTAGCAGGCTATAGTTCAGGGGGTCACAAAGAGTTGGGCGAGACTGAGCGTGCACGCACACACACACCACCTTTCTCTACTTCACATCCCTGAGTTCACCAAGGCTATGAATAATGAATCAGATCTGAATTCTGCCCAATCTTTACACTTCTGGCCTTTATTAGAGAGGGCAGTCAAATGGTGATGGGAGCCATGTGGGGGAGCTAGACAGAGAGAGGGAGCAGAGTGGCTTGCTTCTGGAGAAGAGCAGGCACACAGTGCAGCTGCTACAGCTAGCAGCCTTGCTGAGAGCTGAGCATCATTCCTCCTCAGCCTCACACCAGTGCCAAAATCCCCATCCGGAGGCACTGACAGAACAGCAACTAGGAAGGCACACAGAAGCTGTATGGTGCAACAGCCACATCAGAGCAGGACTGCATATGTGCCCAGCTACCTCCTCAGGTCCAGCAAGAGACTCTCCACGCCAGGGGCCACGTCCTAGTCGCCACTCTTGTCCCAGCATCTTATAAGGGACTTGACACAGGAGGTATACATAAAACAGCTGTTGAAAGGAGGCATCAGTGGAGCAGGTACCATCACTATTGGATCCCACCTCCTTCCTCTGGCTTCTCAAACACACTCAGGCAATTGTATGTACATTTCATTCCGAAGGCAAAGCGGCTGTTTTTAATAAAGCAGCAGTTTAAGTGAATCCCAGGTCTACTTTCTTACTCAAAGACTATCTTTTGTGTGCTTGAGCAAGATTCTGAATGAATTCCCGGCTTCACTTCATTTTAGTAATAGCCAAATTGTAATCAGGGCTGTATATTCTCAGCCTCCATCTCTTGTCTCTCTGCCTGCGTTTCTCCTCCCCTCTTTTCTCTTTCTCTGTCTACTCCCGTTCTTTTCTTACTCTCCCCACCTTAACTTCTCTTTCTCGCTCATCCTCTCCCTCCATTTCCTTTCTATTCTCTCCCTTTTTCTCTCTTCCTAAAAATTAAACTAAATAGCTCACTTTAAGCGTGGTGTCAAGTTAAGACTGTAATGTCTAGTATGCTAGAATGAGAGCTGTCCTTTGGAAATTACTTTTTTCCCCCTTTGTTTTATTATGCCCTAAAAATTAAACTAGGCTTCCCTGGTGGCTCAGTTGGTAAAGAATCCTGCAATGCAGAAGACCCAGATTGGATCCCTTGGTCAGGAAGATCCCCTGGAGAGGAAATGGCAACCCACTCCAGTATGCTTGCTTAGGAAATCCCAAAGACAGAGGCGCCTGGCAGGCTACAGTCCCTGAGGTCACTAAGAGTTGGCCAGGACTTAGCAACTTAACCATCACCACAAAATTAAACTACATGTTAATAGGACTTAATTTTGCGCTCCCACCTTTATCTTGGCAAGTAATAAACGTATGCGAAAGATAAAAGTTCTCTGTTGAAAATGAACAGTTGGGGGCTACTGTTAAATGTTAAAATTAATTATATTTATAAACATATTGACAATGAATTTACTCCAAACAGACCAATAATTCACCTGCAAAAGTCTAAAAAAATAAAACTATGCTTGAAAGCAAATGTCGTACAGACACACCTGAATGCTGAGCTGATTGGACAGTTATCTGATTTTGGTTCAAAGTGTTTTGTTGTTGTTGTTCTCGTGTCCTAGAGAATACAGCTCAAAAGCAAGAGGGACTTTGAATTTAACTTTTAAATAAGCAGCTAAAAATTCCATTTGCTGTGAGTAGGTTTGTATCAGTTGAACTGTCATGTGGGTCCCTTCTTCTAGGAAAACCTCCTAGCAAAAATTCCTACTGTTAATGACCTCCAGGGGCAAAGAATGTAACTTTTCAAACTTGGTAGTAGTGCTGACACAAAGTAACAAGCATCCTCTGGTACCCTCTGTCATCATTAATTTACACTGTCTTGTAACACACAAAAAAATACAGACAGACCAAGAAACTGCTATTTTAAGAAAAGCTACATTCACTGTTCAGCCATATAAGGAAGTTAAGACACAGAGCCGGTGCAGGCAATGAGAGAAAGCTATTAATAGAGTTCCTTTACTATTCAGGAACAAGAGGAAATAAATACCGTGAGAGAGAATAGACAGTAATTGGGCATGTCGCAGAGATGGAAGGATTATAGCATTTAGAGTTTTTCCTGCTTCTCAAACTCAGTTAATCATGGCTCTTCTAGACTGATGGAGTCGGGGGGGCATCATGGTGAATGCATGTTCAAGAATCCAGAAAAGATACCTCACTCTTCTAGTTGGGACTTCCCTGGTGGCTCAGACGGTAAAGCGTGTGTCTACAATGCGGGAGACCCCGGTTCGAGCCCTGGGTAGGGAATATCCCCTGGAGAAGGAAATGGCAATCCACTCCAGTACTATTGCCTGGAGAATCCCATAGACAGAGGAGCTTGGTAGGTTACAGTCTATGGGGTTGCAAAGAGTCGGACACGACTGAGCGACTTCACTTTCACTTTCACTCTTCTAGTTTCCCATCGTCAGAGCTGCACAACCACATGCAGTCAGGATCACAGCACTCTGACCTTCATGTTTGTCCCTGCCTTGCCTATGACAGCCATGAGACGGGAAAGAAGAACAGCCCGGAGGAGACCAACCTCTACAGTCAGGCAGCCCTACTGCTGAATTCCAGGTCCTCTCCCATTAGCTGTTTGACCCAAAGGAAACCAGTTACTCTCCAAGCCTCAATTTCTCCAACTATAAAGCACAATGGCCCTTAACCAATAGCTTTATGGCGGCTCAGACGGTAAACAATCTGCCTGCAATACGGGAGCCCTGGGTTCGATCTCTGGGTTGGGAAGATCCCCTGGAGGAGGACATGGCAACCCACTCCAGTATTCTTGCCTGGAGAATCCCCACAGACAGAGGAGCCTGAGAGGTTACCATCCATGGGGTTGCAAAGTGTTGGACACGACTGGGCAACTGAGCACAGCAATATAATTGTTGTGAGGATTTAATCAAATGAATATTGTAAGGAAAATAACATGAAACCTGGCTCGCAATACCTCTTGAAACCATCTCTCCACCACTGTCACCTCCCTCTCTCCATCACAGTCAAAACTACCACCTCCCACACCATCACTGTGACCACATCACCACCTACACCACTACCACCACCATTACTGCCACTTATACCATGACCATATCCAAAATCACAACCTCCAATACCACCATCAGCATCACCACCACCACCACCACCACCCTGTCCAGAGCCACCACCTCCAACACCATCGCTATCACCTCAGTATCACTGGCCTGACTACCACCACCACCATCACAATTACCAACACCATGAAAACATTCACCACTGTCATCTTCATTTCACAGGTAAAGAAACTAACTTAGAGCTTAAGTACCTTTGCTGAAAGGTACAAAGCCAGTAGGGGACAAAAGGAGAGCTCCAACCTGGGCACAGAACCCAAGTCGAGAGCTCCTCCTATGTCCATCTTTTATCTCATAAAGTTTAACGTGGAAAAGTACAGTGGGCTTGGTTTCAAGCGTCACCACAGGGCTTCAAGGATACCCAGTACTCAGGATCTCTCATACCTAAGATTTAAAAATTGTGTCTAGAAATAAAATATTCCAGGTTGCATCATTAATATCTGTATTCCTGGACATGTTGAAATCTCCCTGATTTCTGCTTTGGCTGTTCTTGCCCCTTGCTTCTGTGTCTTCAATGATCACAAAGCACACAATGACTATTCCCCTATGTAACCCTGTGGAGACATTGTAAGAGGGAAAGAAAATGTCATGGAGAGCACAAGTCCTGGGGAGAAAGGCAGGAAATAAAAGGCATTGTTTATTTCGCCTGGCTCTACAGAGAGACAGCTGTATAGGCCTGCGAAAAGAAAGAGCTCTGGCTGGCTCAACCTTTGGCAAGCAGATCTGGTATTACGTAGGCAGTCTGTTGAGCCAGGAGAGGAAGCAAAGGAGGAGATTTCCTTTAATTCTGGCCATATTGTTGACCGCTTGTTTTCCCCTCCAGGACCTTCTGGACTTCCCCACTCCCAGGTCAGAAGCTGCAAGGCAGTGTGGGTAGCCACAGCAGAACCCCACTTGCTGCTGGTCTGCTCCATCAACACCTTCCACAAGGTTCCCCTCAGCTGGCTCACCCAAGGCAATTATGAAGATCATCTCTAGTGCCACAGACCCACTTTACATCTGGATGTCCTTTCTTCCTGTCCCACCACTGGGCACAGAGCCACATCTGCTGTTGTAAGGATAACCCTTAAGAGTTGCATGGCATTTAGAACATGATAGCAGCCTAACAGGTAGCGCTAGTGGTGAAGAACCCAGCTGCCAATGCAGGAGACATAGACTTGGGTTCAATCCCTGGGCTGGGAAGATCCCCTGGAGGAGGACATGGCAACCCACTCCAGTATTCTTGCCTAGAGAATTTCATGGAGAGAGGAGCCTGGTGGCCAACCATATGGGTTGCAGAAAGTTGGGCATGACTGAAGCGGCTTGGCACACACACACACAGGGACCTAGCAGCTTTCTCATCCCAAAGGATGAATCTCCAGTGAGTGGATTTCAGTAACCATGACAAAACATGGTGGAGATACTTTACAGGAAAACCTCTATGGTTCTCAAGATACTGTAATCCACAGGCAATTTTCTATACCTTGGCTAACAAAGAGCAGCGAAACAACAAATAAAATCCTATCATAGGTGTTATACCCTGAAGGTGGCTCCATTCCAAAGAATTCAGCATGCTTAAATCTCTTTTCATGGGTTACTAGGGTCCTCAGGAAAGAAAATCTCTCCCTACTTCACAATATGATGTGAAATCTACTTGGGTTCTACTGAGATGACAGTTACACACTGGTTAACTCTGAGAAAATGGAGCCAGAGGGGAGGCAAAATGGGCTAAGGACTATTCCAGTGGCTACAGCACTAAGGGAAGTCAAAACTGCTTCTAGAGACCAAGGACAAATCCCACTAGGTGCAAAAGAAAATACTGGCAATATATTTTTTAGAAATTTTGTAAAGTTTGCTTATAAACAATAAGAGGCATTGAGATACAGAGGGGCAAGCACATAAGCTGATTTTTAAGTAGATCACACACTTTTCCTTTTTCAACAATTAAAAATTTTTATGCTATTGTAGTAAAAAGCACTTGATAAGATCCAACTCTCTAAAGATTTTTAAGTACATGGCACAATATTATTAACTACAGGTATGACATTGTATGGCAGACTTCTAGAACTTACTCATTTTGCATTAACTGAAACTATACCTGTTGATTAACAACTGTCCATTTTCCCTTCCATTTCCCCCAACAACCACCATCCTGCTCTTGCTTCTATGAGTGATATATACTCTTTTAAATATCTCATGTAAGTAGAATCATGCAACACTGGTCAGTTTGTGACTGGCTTAAAGGGATATATACTCAGATTAATTTAAATGCCTTCATAATGATTTAAAATCCCATTAAATGAACTAATGCCATTTGTGGCATTATTTAGCATGGATGGACCTAAAGATTATCATGCTTAAGAGAAGTCCCACAGAGAAAGACAAATGCCAAATGATATCACTTATATGTGGAATATAAAATATGACACAAATGAACTTATCGACAAAACAGAAACAGACTCAGACACAGAGAACAGACCCGTGGTTGCCAAAGTGGGGCAGGGAGAGAGGGGTTAGCAGATGCAAAATGGTAATATACAGAATGGATAGGTCCTACTCTATAGGATATGGAACTATATTCAACATCCTATGATAAACAATAATGGAAAAGAATATAAACAAAAATACACACACACACACTCACTTTGCTACCCACCTGAAACTAACAGCACTGTAAATCAACCATAATTTTAAAAAATAAAATTTCATGAAAGAAAATTAATGTTCACTGAGTCTTTCATTGAGAACTGTCCAATATATTGAAAATACCCATACTCAGGTTTACCAAGTTATGATTCCATCCTAAAATGAACATCACTTTTCTCTCCAATTATGCCTTCTGCAAATGCAAATATTTTACCCCAAATTAAGGCTTCTCCTACAACTTATGGCTTATCTTTGGAATGATATTTATACTGATTAAAATATGTTATCTCATTATACCCCATTTTAGAGTATTCGGAGATACTTCTTCCGTTTCCTTCAAAATAATTAGTCCAGTGCTGAGTGCAAATTAGTAGCTTAGTAAGTATGTACAAACTGATTGATAAATAAATTCTTCTCTAACCCTGAACGAGAAAATCAATCAGCCCCCTATGTGATGGCCTTGAATGATGACTCAGAAGGCAGTACTATAAACACTTCAGTGTGTCTAAAGTATGACATCTCATTTGCTAAGATAAAATTTCTTTACATAATTCTATTATAACCCCAAACTCTAATCTGCAGTGGGAAAATGAGATTACAGTAGCAAAGGCAGAAATCTGGTTGACATGGTAAACAACCCTTCTGCACATAATCAATTTAGGTTCCCAGCAGCGGTGAATTAGATCTTGTAATTTTTTTTTTTTGGCTCTTACCCGGTCTTACTTTTTATAGTAGTTATGCATTCATGAAGACATATACATTTATAAAAACATTTCTTGTAGTTACAATTTAGATTTTCAAATGATATTACATGTGGTTTGCTTCTAAAAGAGATAAATATTCTAGGCTGAAAAGATAATCTAAAATGGAAGTCCATTAAAACCCTAAAATTATTCCATCTAAACTTTTTATATTACTTGGGAAATTTTTTATCAATGTAAGGTGTCATGCCTCCATCATTTTAATTGGCTAAATGTCACAGATAAATACTTTTGCCACAAAGTAAATCTAGAATATGTTGGATTCAAGGTAGTGTGAGCTAATAGTCTTTTTTGTCTAACACTATTTTCTCTAGTATTGTTCACCATTTCTGATTTCCCCCAAAATACAATTATTATTCTTTTTCTGATCATTTCAAATTTTCTTTAATATTTTTTTCATTTTTTATAGCTGACTGCCTTCTTGTTCTACTCTCTGAATTGTTTTATCATATAGCTAAGTCTTTATTTCTTGGTATTCTATAGAGCAAGAAAAGAATACTGGTAATATAAATAGCAAAAACAAAGTACTTATTTTCCCTGGAATATAATAACAATTCCATAAAGCCTACATGGAATTTCTTTTCTACATATTTTTCAAAAAAAAGTGATGTAAATATTTTGCAACCAAGAGCTATATTTGTTGAGATGTCTTACATATTGTATTTGCTATTTGCTAATAGCTATTGCTATTGTATTAGCAATACAATAAATATTGTATTGCTAGAGTAATGAAGTTGCAATCAAACTTGTAAACATTAATATTCTTTAAAGCTAAATTAATTTTGGACAGATCCATTGCTTAACAAATTATGGCTAGAAACTCCTGGTAAAATGATTTGCTAAGTGACCTACATACTTCATTTTCCAACTTTGCATTTTAAATATATAGCAGTAAATGCTCATGATGATTTGAGTAATCTTCCAAAAATGATATTATTGTTGAGCTATAACTAAGTAATTAAATTTGATTTGTAGCTACACTAGTTAATTAACCTTAACATTTTCCAGAAAAGTCAAGCTAATGTTAGACCTTGAAACACCGAGCAACATTTTCTATAATTATTACCAAGAAACTAGCATCATTAAAGAACAAACATTAGTAGCACTTCAAATTTTTGGATGTCACCTTCCTAACCACAAATCAAATTAGCATATTCTGCATTTATTTTTTATTAGCTGTTAACATTAGACAGAATTCCCTGTTGAAAGTCAAGATTAGCTGGCATGGGTTTAGTATTTGTTATTGATTGTGTTTATACAAAAGCATGTGCTAATTGTTAATTATATCTGTCTAATGAGTGTTTGCACTGTAATTTTCAAATGTTTTGCTGAGAATAAATTTTATTTGAGACCACAAGCAGCACTTACCACTTAATGGTATTTTCCTAAAATATGGATTTTGATCTTTAAAAGGGTCAAGTTGAAATAATTCAACTCATTTATATAAAAATATGAATGAAGACAGACAAGCTTATTTTATAAATTTAAATGACTTTTTCTACACTAAAACTGAGATTAGAGATTAGGCATTATCTTATTCTTGAAAACAATGAATCAATAAATCTGACTGCATTTTAATCTCCCTCCCTGATCAGACTGAACTCTATTTCTACCTTGGTTAATGACTTCTTAATTAGATATATTTTAAATCCAGGCTTTTCCAGGAATCGCTTTAAGATGCTGTGGAAAGCATCATAAATTCTGGCTTCATGCACATCATTAAACAAATCAAAAAAAAAAAAAAAGATTAAAAAAAACTATCTAATAAAGCTGTTCAGTTCAGTTGTTCAGTGGTGTCTGACCCCCATAGACTGCAGCACGCCAGGCCTCCCTGTCCATCACCAACTACTGAGTCCACCTAAACTCATGTCCATTGATTGAGTCGGTGATGCCATCCAACCGTCTCATCCTCTGTCCTCCCCTTTTCCTCCCACCTTCACTCCTTCCCAGAATCAGGGTCTTTTCAAATGAGTCAGTTCTTTGTATCAGGTGGTCAAAGTATTGGGGTTTCAGCTGTAGCATCGGTCCTTCCAATGAATATGCAGGGCTTATTTCTTTTAGGATGGACTGGTTGGATCTCCTTGCAGTCCAAGGGACTCTCAAGAGTCTTCTGCAACACCACAGTTCAAAAGTACCAATTCTTTGGCGCTCAGCTTTCTTTATAGTTCAACTCTCACATCCATACATGACTACTGAAAAACCATAGCTTTGACTAGACGGGACATTGTTGGCAAAGTAATGTCTCTGCTTTTCAATATGCTATCTAGGTCATTCATAATTTTTCTTCCAAGAAACAAGCATCTTTTAATTTCATGGCTGCAGTCACCATCTACAGTGATTTTGGAGCCCCCCAAAATAAAGTCTGCCACTGTTTCCCAATCTATTTGCCATGAAATGATGGGACCAGATGCCATGATCTTAGTTTTCTGAATGTTGAGCTTTAAGCCAACTTTTTCACTCTCCTCTTTCACTTTCATCAAGAGGCTCTTTAGTTCTTCTTCACTTTCTGCCATAAGGGTGGTATCATCTGCATATCTGAGGTTATTGATATTCTTGGCAATCTTGTTTCCAGCTTGTGCTTCATCCAGCCCAGCATTTCTCATGATGTACTCTGCATATGAGTTAAATAAGCACGGTGACAGAACACATCCTTGACGTACTCCTTTCCTGATTTAGAACCAGTCTGCTGTTCCATGTTCAGTTCTAACTGTTGCTTCTTGACCTGCATACAGATTTCTCAGGAGACAGGTCAGGTGGTCTGTTACTCCCTTCTCTTTAAGAATTTTCCACAGTTGGTTGTGATCCACACAGTCAAAGGCTTTCGCATAGTCAATAAAGCAGAAGTATATGTTTTTCTGGAACTCTCTTGCTTTTTCGATGATCCAACGGATGTTGGCAATTTGATCTCTGGTTCCTCTGGCTTTTCTAAATCCAGCTGGAACATCTGGAAGTTCACAGTTCACATACTGTTGAAGATTGGCTTGGAGAATTTTGAACATTACTTTGCTAGCGTGTGAGATGAGTGCAACTGTGTGGTAGTTTGAGCATTCTTTGTCATTGCCTTTCTTTCAGATTGGAATGAAAACTGACCTTTTCCAGTTCTGTGGCCACTGCCGAGTTTTCCAAATTTGCTGGCATATTGAGTGCAGCNGAAGATTGGCTTGGAGAATTTTGAACATTACTTTGCTAGCGTGTGAGATGAGTGCAACTGTGTGGTAGTTTGAGCATTCTTTGTCATTGCCTTTCTTTCAGATTGGAATGAAAACTGACCTTTTCCAGTTCTGTGGCCACTGCCGAGTTTTCCAAATTTGCTGGCATATTGAGTGCAGCACTTCCACAGCATCATCTTTCAGGATTTGAAATAGCTCGACTGGAATTCCATCAATGGACAGACCTTTGTTGACAAAGTAAGGTCTTCGGTTTTTAATATGCTATCTAAGTTGTGGCAACCCATTCCAGTATTCTTGCCTGGAAAAACCCAAGGATGGAGGAGCCTGATAGGCTACAGTCCATGGGGCCTCAAAGAGTCAAACACAACTGAGTGACTTCACTAGGTTGGTCATAACTTTTCTTTCAAGAAGCAAGTGACTTTTAATTTCATGGCTGCAGTCACCATCTGCAGTAATTTTAAAGCTGAGGGGTATCCATAGTCCCATCCATGTATTTTAGGTTTTTGAGAATGTCATCTCTCAAGATTACCTTTGTAACTAGATGAAATATAAATTCATTTTAAAAGATAAAAACTGAGTTGTGTCTACATACTTCACCTAGACTGCTGCTGCTGCTGCTGCTGCTAAGTCGCTTCAGTCGTGTCCAACTCTGTGCGACCCCATAGACGGCAGCCCACCAGGCTCCCCCATCCCTGGGATTCTCCAGGCAAGAACACTGGAGTGGGTTGCCATTTCCTTCTCCAATAAGACTACATGATGACAAACTCTTTTTAACTTGGATCTGACTGTATGGAGCTGACATTGGAAACAACGACCAGAGGAAAAACAATCCATTAAAAAAAATAGAATAAGGGATCTTTGATAATATTATGTTTTCCCAGACACATTTTGTTTGAATCTTTGGTGCCTAGATTAAGGCTAAGTACCAGTCACCGCAACAAATTTATTCAAGCAATAGACTTATTAACTATCTTCAAACCTTATTGGTAGTAAAACTCTATAACACTAAGATGAAAATTCCTTAAAATTTTAGAAAGAAGAAAAAAATGCAGGGATGTATTTTCATTACACTTATAAATAACATGTTTTGTCATTGCTAAAAGTTCATATTTCAACTTACCACATAAAAGATAGGAAGAATTTTATAGAACTAGGAATGGTATTCATCTAGAATACTCCTAAGAACACATACACAGAGATGCTGATAATTCCACCGATTCTTACCAGTTTTCACAAGATATCTAAATTTCTAAAGCTGAAATTTGGCAATATTCCTTCCATAGCAAGAATTAAATCTATTTAATGGCATAGGGTGAATGTTTGAAGTAGAGCTTGAAAGACTAAATTTTACCATTGAACCACTGTCTCTTTTTTTCTTCTACTACACTCTGCCCCAAAGAAATTCATTTATGCTTTGGTAGAAGTCCTGGACACCAGACTAGACAGGAAAGCTGCCTCTCAAACAAGTACAGAGCCATTATTCTCAAGAGAAAGCAATATTGCATTTTCTGAGAAAACATCCTAGATAAAATGAGTAAACAGAACAAAATACCAATTTGGTCATATTTAAGAGCTACCCTTGTGAATTCATTTAATAACATGCAGTATTCCTTTAATAATATGCAATAGCATTTATAATCCATGTAAAAGTATATCTAATACAAGAGGGTTCAATAATTGAAATGATTATGAAATGTAATGAGCAAGAATTCCCAGCAAAGAAATAAAGTTTATGTACTAATGTGGGCAGGACCATAATCAACACAGGCCTTTGGGAAAATCCATCCTTGGGTGTACAGGATATTCATTTCCTATTACCATCTTTCAGTAAAGCATCTGTCCCAACAAAGCATGTCTCACTAAGTGGAATGTTAACAGCATAAGAACCAATGTAAAATAGATACTGAGCAAAAGTTCTCCCCACACACACATCCAAGGAAGGCTATTACAACCTCTCTTAGATTTCACTGTGACAGCACACTGATTGCCCATCTCTATAAATACAATGTCAAAGAGGTGAAAGACACTGGAAGGCTCTTTTAGGAAAATCTGTTTCCTCTGCACCGCCCCCCAATCCTTGTATTTATTTTCTCTACACTTATAGAAGAAGAAATTTCATCTTGAAGAGAATGCATCTGCAATGTCACATGCCATTAACAAGAGTTAAACATTTTGATAACAAACTATATTTTATATTGTTTATCCTGAAGTTCCTAAGTTGTCAATGATCCCATCAACATAATCATTCATTTGAATATTTTCAAAGGAATGATTTAAAATGAATGTTTCACTGCAGATATTATAAACAGTTCCTTTTCTTCCATCCTTGCAGTTTGGATATTATTGACTGAGTCATATTTTCTGATTTGCCTTTGGTGAGTGCAATGCCCCTGGCCTTAGGCAAGGAAGGAGGAAAAGCTCTCTAAACATCCTCTGCCAATGGAGGAATCATCACACAATCAGATATTCTGTGTTACAGCATTGGCAAATATCACTGTAAAGTGTCAATAGGAAAACTTAATTGTTTCCCACTTCTTTTCTCTGACCTGCTCCTTGTCATTTCAGACACTTAGAATTTTATTTCTCTCACCATCCCTATGCCAGCAAGGTAAAAGGGTTTGTTTAACTATGTAAAGTAAAAATCAGACTCAAACTAAAAAAGAACTTTATGACTTTTCCCCATTGGCATCAAACTGAAAAGGCAGGATTGGTCATTAAGTTATAATTAAGCATTAGCATTTCAGCAGAAATATTATGCTATCACAAAAACAGTGTCAGAGAAAAGCAGCAAAAATCATTTCAGCCAACCCTGGTAGCCAGGAAATTATTTTTGGGCTTTCCCAATTTGTACTCAGTAATGAAGTTAGAGCATAACGTGACTTTTGCGATATTCCCTTTCTATGCGTCTGTTACATGATCAAGATAGAATACAAGTTTCTTAACCGATCATTAAGTGCATAAATTCTGTCAGAAGACTCATTTCACCACGATCTATAAATGTACTTAAAAACTATAAATGCATAAAAGTAAAAATGAAAGCACATTAGGATCTTGACATATATAGTATATTGATCAGTGACCCATAAGCTAGAAGCTGGGATATTTTTTGAAAGTGGTTCTGTATAGTAACCAATTCATTCTTTATTCACCATTTAGTTTTTAAAAAACACACACATGTTCACACAACCACAAACGCACTCAACCACACACATAGGTATAAAAAAAAAGAACTTACACAATTTCGTCATTCTGGAACTCGAGCTCTCCGCATGTGTCCTCAAAGTCCTCTCCTCCACCTCTGGCGGTCCCCTCAATGGTCTTATAGGGAACGATAACATTTCCACGTGCTCCAGATGTTCTCAGTACTTTCACCTCCATGATGCCAATGCTCTCACTCACATGAGTCACAGGTTCCTCAAAAGTAAAGATGCCAGCGTGGTCATCA
Source organism: Cephalophus harveyi (assembly GCA_006410635.1). Lineage (NCBI taxonomy): Eukaryota > Metazoa > Chordata > Mammalia > Artiodactyla > Bovidae > Cephalophus > Cephalophus harveyi. Next base: position 27,592 of record SJYT01007324.1, on the reverse strand, counting down.
TCAAAAATAGTCACGGTGGCAGTGGAGGGAGATCCCAGGCAAGCAAGGGTAGAGACATGACTGGCTTCCAGGATGCCATCTTCCGAGGCTTCCAAAGATACTTTGACGTTGCTGAGATGCACAAGGAAATTCTCATCCTCCTCAAAGATGTCATCATCAATGATGCCAACTCTGATTTCCTTCTGGGTCTCACCAGGCTTAAAGACCACAGTTCCTTCGGTAAATTCGTAATCAGATCCAGCGTTGGCTGTACCATCCTCTGTTCTGAAGTCAACAAACACAGTGTTGGTCAAATCACCACCTCTGCGGATAATGGTCAGGGCTACTGTGCCACAGTTCTCCAGACACTGATATGTCCCTTGTTCAAAGAAGATCTTACTGACAGGGTCATTTTCAGCCACTTCTGTGTTGACCTCATGCATGCTGACGGCTTTCCTGGCTTGGTCTGCTGCATGCCTCTTCAAAATGTTGCCCGCTCCGGTCATCAGGCGGGTAGCTTGAATGCGGTAAAATGCCCGACTTTTTTGCTGCTGACTTAAGACTTGGTAATTGGCTAATTCTATTAATTGCTCTATTTCCTTCTCTGGATGCTTCTGTTTGAGTTCCTTCAGAATCCTAGCCATTTCTCGCCTGGCTTCTTCATCATCTTGGTCCCTCTCATCAACCTCCAGAACCAGGGCTCCATCTAAGAAACTGTCAACATGGGAATTGACCACTTTCCCATCCATTTCAATTTCTGTCTTGGAAGATGGCCTGTCTCCTTCGTGTTCAATAATCATTCCCCTCTGCTTGCCAGCCCGATACCTCTTGTAGACATACTTGTAAAAGAGAAGCCTCCTGTCTGCCACCCAAGCAAACACAACACAGATGGGGAAGAAGAAGAAAGTGAGCAAACCTTCCCAGACCTCCACGACCCCAGGGGAGCTGACTGACAAAATGATGTAAAGCCAGGTATAGGCAAAGATGCTCCATGCTGCTGTCACAAAGAACACACGCAAATGCTTGATCTTCCTCGTCTCCCCATCCGGGACGACATAAACACAAAGCGCAATGATGATGAACATGTTGAACGCGGCGCTCCCCACAATGGTGCTAGGACCAAGGTCTCCTGCAGTGAAGTTATGGCCACACACCTCAATTACTGAAAGGAGAATCTCTGGAGCTGAAGATCCCAGGGCCATCAAGGTCAGGTTGGACACTGTCTCATTCCAGATCCTCACAGTTGTCTTGGTGGTCTCTCCATTGGGTTTCTTTATGGTGATTTCTTTCTCTTGAGACGTGATGACTTCTATAGAGGACATGAACCGGTCAGCAATGATTGAGACTCCAAGAAACATGTAGACCATGGCCACAAAATACACAGTCGCTCTAGCAATTTTGTCCCCAAAGGAAGGGTCCTGGGGCTCCCAAATGGGTAAAATCACCCCCTTCTTACAGTAATAGGAGCCAGTACACTCGCCAGTCTCATTGCCTTCTCCTTCCATTTCTGTCTCAGCACTTATATGGTCCACGTGGGAAAACAAGAGAGCCACCATGGCTAACACATGAAATCCCATCGACAAGGTGGGTGACAGACTGAACTGCAGCATGCTGGACAATGGCAGAGTTCCAACTGTCCCAACCTACTGGGGAGAATAAGAAAGGGGGAGGGTGGGGAAAAAAATCACATCATTAGATCCAGACCCAAAGCACTCAAGTGACCCAATTATTTTTATTACATTTACCAATGGTCTGTTTATATTTGACTATCACAACATCTACGGTGAATCATGACTCTAAGAATCCATCTGTGATAAAGCAATCCTTGGTAATGTTTACAGCCCAATCTCTCCACTTGTGGATTTTCTACATGTAGTCCCATTTACTGAGCAATGAGCAATGTACACAGCTGACTTACTGGAAGAAAACGTTCAATTATATCCTTGGCTTGTTGAACACACATGCAAGCATGCTGACAGCCAATGAGAAAAAGCACAAAGTTTTGATGCATTAAATAATTTTCTCCTTGTTGCTAAGGCAGATTTTCTTTTAAACTGTGATTAACACAGTCAATCTTCCAAGAACTGTTTCATTGCCAAAATCATCTGAAGAGTGATGCTCTGAAGTTTAGACTCTAAAAATCCTACAAATGCATGACCTGGTAACGATCTTAAATTCTGGGGCACAGTTTACACCGTATTTAATGCAATTGTGTCCTATGGCTCACGAGGGTCACTTGGACTGCAAAATCAAACCAGTCAATTCTAAATGAAATCAACCCTGAACATTCACTGGAAGGACTGATGCTGAAGCACCAATTCTTTGGTCACCTGATGTGAAGAGCTGACTCATTGGAAAAGACCCTGATTCTGGGAAAGACTGAAGACAAAAGGAGAAGAGTGCAGTAGAGGATGAGGTGGTTGGATGGCATCATCGACTCAATGGACATGAAACCGAGCAAACACTGAGAAATAGTGAAGGACAGGGAAGCCTAGCATGTTGCAGTCCATAGGGTTGCAAAGAATCAGACATGACTTAGCAACTGAACAACAACAGATCTATGGATCTTAGAACCACAGAGAAATCTTCCAGCTTGCCTACAATCAAAGCTCAATAGTATTTGCACTTGAGGGGAAAAAAAAAATCTGTTGTAAGGCAATATTTCCACACGATAAGTATAGTTTTTAAAAACATGTTTTGATGACAGCACATTTCCTCCTAATTTTCAGCAACACCAGGTCTTCTGATGCATTAGCAGCTGGGCATCTGGTTCTTCTAGCGCTGCTCTTCATATCTGTGTACAGATCTCATTTTAGAATCTGCAGGCTGCCCATGGCAGGAAAGGGAGAAAAGCAGGCCCAGGTTTGGGCGTGTGTCTTGCCCAGGTCTTGCCTGACAGGCTGTGAAATCAGTGTTACCAGCCATAAAATGTTCCTTCTCTGTGTCAATGTCAGACTTTTCATGGTCATTCTAAAATATACATCAGTTCTATAGAGGGCTCAAGTGACCTAAAAATACAGGGCAATAATTCCAGCTAAATTAAATCATGTGGCAAAATGACAGTGACCAAAAGTACCTATGGGATTAAAGGGCTGTTAGGCAACTGGGGTGACTTAGCAGCAGCAGCAGGCGACTGGGGATATGGCTACAGCATCACTGGTGGGAATCCAGGTTCATGGTGGCTCCACCTACCACTTTGCTCAGGTAACCAAGGTTTGTTCCTCTCAGTGACCTTGTATCACCTCTGATTCCAGGATTTTGGCAATGGAGAGTGGAACAATGAAGCAAAGAAGGATCTGCTGCAAGTCAGGGTGACTCTGGTCTGGAAAGCCAGTTATAACATCCAATGACATAGGGATAAGAAGGGTCCTGAGTCAGGTCTTAGTCCTGTGGCCTGACATCAAGTTAAATGTAGAGCTGGATCAGACCCCTTCGTGGCCTCAGGCTATCTAAGTCACACCCCCCACATTTACCTATACTCTCTGCCCTAGGCTTACTGCTGATGACTTATATTGAAAACTGCACCAGGGTCCAGGAGAACCCCTACCTGGCCCAGCACATTCTGGCATCACCTAAAGCACCCTCCCCCTGCCCCCCCTTTTTTTAAAGCTCATCGCTATAGGGAGATAAGCTTTGACATTTTCCTTACACTAAAGAAGACACAGCAGAGGGCCGTGGTGGTCAGACCCCATTCTAAGTAAAAGGTGGAAGAATAGAAGAAACATATTTTCAAAATATGCAGTTCATGGTCGGTGTATCTACTTGTTCAGTCATGACGGCTTGTGTGGGTTGTAGGATCTCTTCTTAAAACAAGGTAACCCTGAACCATCCCTGTAAGGACAGTGGCAGATCTAGTTCTGACTCCCTTGCAGCAATTTATTTCAGATTTATGAGAGCTGCCCAGACAAATTTTAGGACATGATGGGCTCTCTGCTAGGTCCTGAGAATTCATCAGTGAATTTGTTTTAAAGTCTCTGTCTTTGCAGACCTTATATTCTAATGGGGAGGAAACAAATAAATATAAATGTCAGGTGGTAAAAAGTATTGTAATGGTGGGGGGTAGGGAGCAAACTCAATAGGACGGGAAGTCTATTACATACCTGTTATGGCCAGGTTTTGTGTGTCAGTATGCGCACACACATGGAATGCATGATTTTATAATGGACAGTTTAAAGAAGGCCTCGCTGATAAGGTGCCATTTGAGCAAAGTCCTGAAGGAAGAAGAGGCCCAAGCTTTGTGGATACTTGCAGGAAGAGAATTTCAAGTTAGGTACAAAGACCTTGATGAGAATTGTGCTTTGCATAGTCTAGAGACCAGGAAGAAACCTGTGTGGTGAAAGAGCAGTGATGGAAAGAAGCAGGGCTCAGGAGCCGGGAACTCAGCAGGGACAGATCATGAGGGGCACTGAGGCCGCTGTAAGACACCGGCATTGACTGTGAGGGAGATGGGAATCACAGGGAGATTCCAATCAGAAGTGTGATATGAGCTGATTTATCTTTTAAAATAATCTCTCTGCTGGTTCACTGAAGAACAGACTATAAAGACAAGAAGAGAAAAAAGGAAGCCAGCATTTGCCTATTATTAAAAAAAAGTCTGGTCAAGGCAATGATCCCAAGGCCTTGCAGGTATATAAAATGATATAGTAAAGATCTAAAGTTTAAAAAGGAAAAATAAACATTTGCAGTGATCCTTTTGGAAGATTTGCAACTTAAAACATTTTGGTAACCTGTAAGGATCAGGAAGGTTAAGAATTTGCTCAGAGGGAATAGTACAGAACACACAGAGCCTACCCGAACAGACACAAAGTTGCGCCTGTCTCCAGGGTGGATAGAATGAACCACTCCCTTGAAATTGCTGCCAAGGCTCATCATTCCATTCCTCACATCTCAGCCAAAACAAACCTCCCAAAATGCACATCACACTCTCTCACTCCCCTTGAAACTCTTCATGGCCTACTGCCCTGAAGACAAATGCAAACCCCCTCAACAGGCTATTTAGACCTTTCAGGATCTGGCCTTTGAGTTCTAAAATATGGGAATTCTCTCAATTCCTGAACAGGACAACACTTTCTTACCTCCAGGTCTTTGCATATTGTGCTTTCTGTGCCCTGAACTATTTTCCTTCTTTGAAGCACAATTTCAAAATGACACCACAGCAAATCACAAATCACCGCTGATTGCCTGAGATGGTAATCCCAGGCTCCATCATTACTGTCCCAGACACCATGCTAAATTTTTTACATCTATCTATATCTAATTATTATATCTAATACTTCCAGAAACCAGCATTGCCCTGTTATACAACTCCTAATATTGCCATTTCCATTAGAGTCTGTGTGAATAGCACCCTAACAATATACTGTAATCCTGTTTGTAGATGGGAAGACTGAGGTTCAGACAGGTTACATACTTGCTGAAAGTCAGACAGTAACTAAGATTCAAAGCCCGGTCTATGAGACTGATGTAATCCCCTGCTCCATTCTACCACACCTGAGAGTGTATATAGTGACCTTTTGAGAACAACTGCATTTGGGCTTGGACTAGCTCAGTGGAAAACCTCTTGGCTTCTATGTGCGGATAGGTAGCAAAAGTCCCTTGAAAGGTTCCCAACAAGCTAGTTTTATCTTACAGATGGCAGACTGACACGGACAGAGATATCCGCAGCTGGGAGGTAACCTGTGGGCTTGAGTGTTCCTGGAGACAACTGGCTCCCACTCTCCCGTCTTTTAGCAATTACTTGGCAACGTCTTCTGCAAATACTCTCAGGGCAATCTCTTCAGTCTGTCAAGAAGAAGCCCTGCCCCAACCAATATCTCCCAATATGCTCCCAGCCAAAAGGGTATCAATATCTAAGGGTGGACAGAGCAGTAAAAAAAATAATAATAATAAATAAAAATCCATCATTGCTATTACACAAAAAGGAAGGGGACTTCTGAGGTTAACTCAAAAATGTCACAATTATATTCAAAAGATGGTTTCACACTAATTTGTGAGGTCCGTGGACCAAAAAACACTGCTATAGCTTACTGGTCATGAAGCAACTGGAAAGAACTCTCTGGGCTTCAGTTTCTTTCTTTATTAAATTAACACCAAATCCAAATGCTTGTGAGGATATAGGGTTTCTTTACCACTGAGCCACCAGTGAAGCCCTGAGGATGTGGGTTAGGTATCATCAAAAAATGAGTCCTTCTTCATTTTTTCCCTCCATGTTTTGTCTCAATTCTGATGCCTCAGTCATCAGATGCAAACAGATTTGACTCTTGCCACTGTCTCCTCACATATTTATTTCTATGAAAATTAAGCAGCAAATAGTAGCTGTTGATGTATTAGTCTGCTGCCTGACCTTCTAATCTTTCACCCTGATCTACTGAACTCTGAACAAGGGGTAGTCTGATCTTCACAGTGGTTTCAGATAAGCCCTTACATCCAGGGACAGTTCTTCCTTAGGAATGTTCATTACATCGTCCAAATGAGCCTTCAGCACAGTAGCAAGAATACTCACATTATCTTCTGCTATTTATTTTAAAACAAACCAAACAGCCCCAACACCTACAGATGACAGCCCTGAATGTCACTGACAAAGGATGGTGAACAGGTATCAAACTGAGTGAGCCCACCCCTCTATGGCAAAGGGAGAGGTCACAGAAATGGATGCATGTGCTCGCCAGACAGATCTTCATCAAGCTGCCACAGCAGAGGTTCAAGGAGTAGTGAGGCAGCACAGCAGTGGGAGCTTTAGTGGTTCTGACTACAGGGAACCAACTCAGAGAGGAAGCACCTCTGGCATTCTCACCAGTTCTGTGCTTGAGGTGGCCTAGTCTTATTCTGCTGATCAGCAGCTGGGGTTTTTCCAAGGAACTCCTTGACTCTCCATCAAGACCTGGAATGCCCACCTCTGTAATTCTTGCTGACTAAAAGCCTCAAAACTAAGCAATGAATCTGTTTCTAAGGCAATGGTAAAGCAACCATGAATTCTCATCCACTACAAATGCAAGCACTTCCAAATGCTTCTAGACAAAGATGATGCCAGAGGATGCCCTTCTTTATCTGATCATTCACTGAGGGTGCCAATTACCATTCTGGCCCCCACCCTCAGGCCATCAGGCCATGGCCACACTTCACCAAGGAGCTCCTTCAGTGCCCACAGCAACTCTCTATTACTTTATTTTTTGCCCCAAAGAGAGAGTTTCTACTTTTCTTCCTGAAAAATGAGGACAGGTCCTCTGGGAGACAAGCAGTTAGACATCACATAAGGAGTTCAAGCCCCCTGCCCAGACTTACAAGACTACAGGGCCTGTCCCATGTCAGAAAACACCCTCTTCATTCATCAAAGGTAGCAGCTGGGGTAATGGTCAGGCAACATGGCCAGAAAGGAAAGATGGCTTCAGGATTTAGGATAATGAAAATGTTACTGAAAAGTCATGAGACCCTTTTCCCCTTACTTTGTTTTTCTACATAGAACTTATTACTTTTTATTGAATTATAGTTGATTTCCAATGCTGTGTTTATTTCTGCTGCACAGCAAAGTGATTTGGTTATACACATACATGCATTCTTTTTATGTTCTTTTCCATTATGGTTTATCCCAGGATATTGAATGTAGTTCCCATGCTATACAGTAGGACCTTGCTGTTTATCTGTTCTATATGTAACAGTTATATCTCCTAATTTCAAATTTTCAGTCAATCTCTCTCCCAATTCCTCCCCCCTTGGGAACCACAAGTCTTTTTTCTATGTCTGTATGTCTTAGAACTTACTACTTTTTATACATTATATTGGAAGGAATGATGCTAAAGCTCCAGTACTTTGGCCACCTCATGTGAAGAATTGACTCATTGGAAAAGACTCTGATGCTGGGAGGGATTGGGGGCAGGAGGAGAAGGGGACGACAGAGGATGAGATGGCTGGATGGCATCACGGACTCGATGGACATAAGTCTGAGTGAACTCTGGGAGTTGGTGATGGACAGGGAGGCCTGGCGTGCTGCGATTCATGGGGTCGCACAGAGTCGGACACGACTGAGCGACTGAACTGAACTGACACTTTATTTAACAGTTCTGTTTATTCTCTCTCATAGATGTCAACTCTGTAAGGGAAGGGATTTCTGTCTCTTGTTCACCCAGTTCCTCGAGCTTACCCTGCTACATGGAAGATGCATAGCACCTGCTTTTATTAAATGAGTATGGACAGGGAGGCCTGGCGTGCTGCGATTCATGGGGTCGCACAGAGTCGGACACGACTGAGCGACTGAACTGAACTGACACTTTATTTAACAGTTCTGTTTATTCTCTCTCATAGATGTCAACTCTGTAAGGGAAGGGATTTCTGTCTCTTGTTCACCCAGTTCCTCGAGCTTACCCTGCTACATGGAAGATGCATAGCACCTGCTTTTATTAAATGAGTAAAATACTTCTCCGTTGGCCTTGTGCTGATTCATCAAATCTCTGATGTGGAATCAGAATCCAGGTGCTGGGCCTAGGCATATGCATTTAGAAATGTTCCCTAGGTAAGATGGATACCCCTAAAGTGAGCAGAGGCCAGTATCAGACTGAAAAGCCACAATCAATATGTGGTAGAGGAGAAAAATGAAGAATGGCAACACCTTTCCGTTTATTTGTTTTCACTACAGAGATTAACAGTACTGTTCTTTCCTAGCAAAGAGCTCCTTACTGAGGTACTTCATGCAAAATAACCTTTTCACACTGCCCTTCCTTTCCACCTGAATAAATGTGTGTAGTTTACATCACCCCATCCACAGATTTTCACCTTTCCCTTGCCCATCTCCTGCCACCATCACCCCCAAGGAAGGCTTTTGTAAGCACTCCCATTCATCACGTGACAAGGAAAGATGATCCATTTAGGGAATCATCAGCTAAAATCTGAGGTCGGAAATCCCTCCAAAGGCATGTAATAATCTCAAGGTTTTTCCATTCAGTCAGGAGAAAAGAAAATGGGGAATGACATCCTAGCAGTGAACAAGCAAAAACTAAAATAAAAGAAGGCAATCTGAAAAGCTGTGGAGAATGATACCAAATTTTAGCCCAACAAGTAAGTTAATACTTAGCTCTAATGACAATAAATCAATTTTTTAAAAATAATCTCAACACAGTCCACAAATGTATAGTCTTGGGGTCAAGACATGTTTATCTTTTAATTTTTTAAATGATAATCCAAAGAAATGGGAAAACAACACATTCATTCACAAGTTTGCCAAGCTTTTCTTAGCCACTCATTTGTGCCAGATACTGTGTTTTAAAGACATATAAGATGATATTCCCCAAAGACGCTCAGATTCTAGTAAGTCATTACAAGAGACAAGGAGTGAGTCTTGCCTTCCAGAAGACAGAACTCTTCCATGACTAGGGAATCATGGAAGAGGAGAGACTTTCCAGGCATTCAGACAGTAAGCCCATGACCACACCTGGATGCCCTCAAAGTGGACCACCTCTTTTCCAGGTTAACATATCTGGGGTCTTGGGGTCATACAAGCAGGCTTCTAGAAACCTCCAACTGCTCCATCTACAGTCTTGCAACCAAAAGATTTCAAATGTAGTGAACTCCCAGAGGGGGGCCTCAGGTCATCGCTTCCATGAAACTTTCAGGGGTCTCATGGTGGACAATAGCAACTATTTCAGGTAATGATTTGTTCACCATCCACCCTGAAAACAGCAACCTTTCCTGATGTTTGACCTTACACTGAAGAAAAATGAGGTCATATGTGTGCATTTATTTCTGGGTCACCAAAAAAGATCTCCTACCTAAAAATAATTCCCATACTAGCTTGTTGACATTGTGCCTTCAGACATTTGAGTGAAGTATAACCCTCCTGGTATTCCTAGTTCTAGAGAGTAGACCATTTATTTGTTCTCAAGCATTTATTGAACGGCTTCTAGTGCAAAGCACCGGACCAAACACTGTGGGGATTACAAAGAGGACTGATTCCCGGTCCCTGTTCCTGATAAAATTTACAGTCTTCAAGTGATATTTACTCAAATGACCATGAATAGGAGAAAGAAGATGGAAAATTCCATAAAAGGAAGGGACTGGAAAAGACAACAGAAGCCAGAGAGAGTAAGGGCATTTCAGAAGGAAGCAATGATGTGACTAAAGGCATAGAACAATACTTCAACTCCACTTCACCTAAGGATCTTCTGGAAAATTCATTAAAGTGAAGATAACTGAGCCCTATCATTGGGTATACAGAAGATCCAAAGAAAACAGTGTAAGTGTTAATTGCTCAGTCGTGTTCAACTCTTTGTGACCCCATGGACTGTAGCCCACCAGGCTCCTCTATCCATGGAATTCTCCAGGCAAGAATACTGCGGTGGGCAGTCATTCCCTTCTCAAGAGAATCTTCCTGACCCAAGGATTAAACCCGGGTCTCCTGTATTACAGGCAAATTCTCTACCTGCTTAGCCATGAGGAAAGCCCTGTAGCTCTAAGGAGGAACCCCCAAATTTGAATTGTAAGAAGCACTGTAGGTGATTCTGATGTAGGTGGTCTTGGCACTGGCAGATGGGTAGAAATGCATAAAAGGCAGAACTGGGTAGGAAGGCAGAACTAGCTTGAAGGGCCATCAGCATGTTTAGCAAACACAGACTAGAGAGCAGCAAAAGGACATAAACAAGGTCCTTGATGGAAGGTGGTGATTACATACACGAAGATAACATTTGTTGTAATATCAGTATGATGCTGATGTGAAATAGCCTATCAGATGGGCTCTCATCACCAACTGGGACTCCAGACAGTACTAAAATATTGAAGTGCCAGGATTTCCCTCAGAACTTCCCTGGCAGTCCAGTGGATAAGGTTCCATGCTTCCAATGCAGGGGGCACAGGTTCAATCCCTGGTTGGGGAACTAGGATCCCACATGCTATGTAGCACGGCCAGAAAATAAAAATGGTGAGTGTGTAGGAGAGGGAAGAGAGAAGAGGGCAGAGAAAAATGGACCCTAATCGGAGATCAAAAGGGTCCTCCAAAGAGGAGATTAAATCACTGAGAGTAACATACATACTTCATAATTTTGGCAAGGGCTTGCTCTGCTTTCCTCAAAGAGAAACAGCTAAGGATAGCTAGGAACCTACAAAGACACAGGGCAAAGGAGCAAATCCATGGAAATCTTCAGTTCAGTTCAGTTGCTCAGTCATGTCCAACTCTTTGCAACCCCATGGACTGTAGCACACCAGGCCTCCCTGTCCATCACCAACTCTCGGCGTCTACTCAAACTCATCTCCATTGAGTTGGTGATGCCATCCAACCATCTCATCCTCTGTCGTCCCCTTCTCCTCCTGCCTTCAATCTTTCCCAGCATCAGGGTCTTTTCAAATGAGTCAGTTCTTCGCAGCAGTTGGCCAAAGGATTGGAGTTTCAGCTTCAGTATCAGTCCTTCCAATGAACATTCAAGACTGATATCCTTTAGGATGGACTGGTTGGATCTCCCTGCAGTCCAAGGGACTCTCAAGAGTCTTCTCCAACACCACAGTTCAAGAGCATCAATTCTTTGGTGCTCAGTTTTCTTTATAGTCCAACTCTCACATCCAAACATGAATACTGGAAAAATCATAGCCTTAACTGGATGAACCTTTGTTGGCAAAGTAATGTCTCTGCTTTCTAATATACTGTCTAGGTTGCATAACTTTTCTTCCATGGAGCAAGCATCTTTTAATTTCAAGGCTCAGGCACCATCTACAGTGATTTTGGAGCCCAAAAAATAAAGTCCACCACTTTTTCTCCATCTACTTGCCATGAAGTGATGGGACTGGATGCCATGATCTTTGTTTTCTGAATGTTGAGTTTTAAGCCAACTTTTTCACTCTCTTCCTTCACTTTCATCAAGAGGTTCTTTAGTTCTTCACTTTCTGCCATAAGGGTGGTGCCATATGCATATCTGAGGTTATTGATATTTCTCCCAGCAATCTCAACTCCAGCTTGTGCTTTATCCAGCCCAGCATTTCCCATGATGTACTCTGCATAAATTAAACAAGCATGGTAACAATATACAGCCTTGACGTACTCCTTTTCCTATTTGGAACCAGTCTGTTGTTCCATGTCCAGTTCTAACTGTTGCTTCCTGACCTGCATACAGATTTCTCAAGAAGCAGGTCAGATGGTCTGGTATTCCCATCTCTTTTGTGTGAGATGAGTGCAATTGTGCGGTAGTTGGAGCATTCTTTGGGATTGGAATGAAAACTGATCTTTTCCAGTCCTGTGGCCACTGCTGAGTTTTCCAAATTTGCTGGCATATTGAGTGCAGCACTTTCACAGCATCATCTTTCAGGATTTGAAACAGCTCAACTGGAATTCCATCACCTCCACTAGCTTTGTTTGTAGTGATGCTTCCTAAGGCCCCCTTGACTTCACATTCCAGGATGTCTGGCTCTAGGTGAGTGATCACACCATTGTGATTATCTGGGTCGTGAAGATCTTTTTTGCACAGTTCTTCTGTGTATTCTTGCCACCTCTTCTTAGTATCTTCTGCTTCTCTGGGAGTCTTCAGAGACCTTTCAATCAGGTTCCATTCACAAGCTCTGAACAGACATCAACGCAGAAACAGACATCTATGCAGAAACAAAAAACCCAAACTAGACCTCCTAGGTGGTGAGGAAAAGTGTGCTCTTTAGATGAGAGGCTTGTATGGAGCCTCACCATGTTCCCCTGTTCCCTTCAACTCAAGAGTAAATCTTTGAAGTCACTCTCTGGCTTTGTAGTCTGTCTCTCGGGACTCGGGATGTTTAATACAGAGTTCAGTTTCAAGCCATGCGATAGGAACATGCACAAGACCTTAAAAAAAAACCCTTTTTTAACAAAAAAATTGCTGGTTATGTGAGCAAGCTGGTGAATTTCATTAGCTTTTTCTCCTGAGTCATTAAGCTTCATCTTCAAGTAGATTGTTTTTCGGAGATGGGAATTTATCAACTGAAAGTTTGTAGGTCTTTCAAATTTTCCTGCATAGTCACAAAGCACAATCCTTTAAAGAATGAGATGCCCTTGAGGAGAACAGAAATAGAAAGTAAAAAGACACAATTTTTTCAAAACCCAGGTTGGGGGCTTTCCTTGTAGTTCAGTGGTAAAGAATCTGCCTGCCAATGCAGGAGACCCGGGTTCAATCCCTAGGCCAAGAGGATCCCACATGCCGCAGCGCGACTAAACCACTGCACCACAGCTAGTAAACATGTGCTCTGGAGCCCGGGAGCCACAACTGCTGAGCCCATCTGCTGCAACTGCTGAAGCCCGCGTGCCCTGGAGCCCATGATCGGCAACAAGCGAAGCTACTGCAACGGTAAGCCCATGCGCCACATATAGAGTAGTTCCCTGCTCACCGTAACTACAGAAAAGCCCCTGAAGCAACAAAGACTCAGCACAGCCAAAATTAAATAAACATTTTTTTAAAAATTCAGGTTGACTGATGCTCACACAATGGTGACTCTTCATCAACATTCTATGTTCTAATTTTCTAAAGTTCCTGACAATAGATGCAGTGACACAACTCTGAGTGTATATATAACAAATCCATTTTATAAAATGGAAGCAGCTTAGAAAGGAACTAACCAAATTTTTATTTAGAGAAATAAATCAAGTAGCTTTTCAGGAGGGAACACATGAACTTTTTATACAAATCCCTGAACTCAGTTTAGGAAACATACAGTTTACTAAGTAAGGCATCTAATGAACATGTCCTTTAAACCAGGGGTCTTCAACCTCTGCAATCTAATGCCTGATGATCTGAGATGCAGCTGATGTAATAATAATAGAAATAAAGTGCACAATAAATACAATGTGCTTTAATCATCTCAAAACCATTCCCCTCTGCCCCCCACCTTGGTCCATGGAAAAACTGTCTTCCATATAATCAGTCCCTAGTGCCAAAAAGGATGGAGATCACTGTTTTAAACCAGTCCCATACACCTGTGTTTGAAGAACTGTTTATATATTGACTTCTGGTTTTAATTTTAGTAACTATGCCATGACTATTATTGTCTTTTTGTGATAGGTTGAGGATTAGACAGGAGCTTTTGAAAAAGAGAAAAAATTCAGTGGAGAAGGAGGCTCATGTAACCATTTTATTAACAAGTGAAGATAGTAACTCCTGCCTATAACGTCTTTGCATAAGGAAGGATTATTTTCACCAGTATCAATGATTAATGAGAGAACATTCATTCAACAAACACTGAATGTCTATTATGTGTCTGGCAAAGTATCCGGGGCTAGAACCATGAACTAAACAGACAATCTCTCTCCTCCCGGAATTTATTATCTAGCTAGGAAGACAGAGGATAGATGTTAATTTAAACTGTTACAAACAGAAACATTTAAACTGTTACAGAAAGAAGCATTTATTAATTGATAAATTCTATAAAGGAAAAACACAGTCCTAGGAGAGTAAGTAATGGAAGGCCTGACCTACCAGGATATTAGGGAAGGCTTTGCTGATGAAATAACATCTGAGCCAAAATTTTTTAAAAGACACTCAGCAAGAAGCCAGGCTAAAGGCTGCTGGAGTGCAAGGCCTTAGGCTGACACTTCTGTAATTACCCTTCTCAGTAATGGGATTACTCACAGACCTACCTTCTTAGATACGCTGGGGTATGAGATCATGTTTAGAAAATGCTAAAAACAGCTTCTGAAATTTATATGAGAATCTCCCCCTCTGAGGTCACAGTCACACAGTGGAAATTAACTGCATTCTACCACACTGCTGGGGGCAGTACTGTAGACAAAAAGGTCACTGGTCTTGGGGCCAAAGAAATGAGTGCTGGTCTTGGCTCTCACTGACCAGTCACGTGGCCTTGGACAAGTCGTTTTCTCTTTCTCAGCTTGATCTGTAAAATCGAGGAATTTTGCTGATAGCCCAAAGCTACGATATCCTAATTACTCACTTTGGCATTCAAGGTCATCATCCATTATACATCACCTGTCTAACTTGCCAGATTTACTGTTCCTGGTAGATAGCTGAGCTACAAACTGAAAATTACCCAAATTCACAGCCTGTTTTCCTTTCTCATGCTTTATCTATCTGTCCTCCATGACCCATTCTGAATATCCAATTCCCCTTCATAAAACTGCTTTTATTGCTAGGAAGGCCCCTAAAAGTCCTCTAATGTTGCCCCTTCCTCCTTTTCCCTGCAAGAAAACTCAGGCTATGAGGACTTAAAAGACTTTTCCCCAAAGCCACGCATCTCAGAAGTGACAAAGCTAAACTCTAAAACAAGGTCTCTGAGTTTCTAGGCCAGCTCTCTTCCCATGACACCAACCCCGATTACTTGGATTTCTGCAGCCCCTAAGGTGACTGGTGTGTTTCTCTTAAGATCTGTGTCTCAAGAGTTAGGAAACTATGGCCAACAGGTCAAATTTAGCCTACCATCTGTCTTGATAATGCCTATTTTTTAAAATATATTTTGAAATGATTGAAACATTTTTAAAGAGCATTCTTTCATATGTGAAAATTACACAATGCTCGAATTTCAGTGTAAATAAAAACTGTTCTGTGGAACACAGTACGTTCACGCATTTAAGCACTGTCAATGCCTGCTTTCACGTTTTGACAGCAGTGTTGAGTAGTTCTGACAGGCCCTGTGGTCCACAAAGCCAAAACTATTTACTCTGTAGCCCTTCTAAAACAGTTCTGTGGGGGTTCAGGATGGGGGTACACATGTACACCCACGACTAATTCATGTCGATGTATGGCAAAAGCCACCACAATATTGTAAAGTAATTAGCCTCCAGTTAAAATAAATTAATTAAAAAACAAAACAAAACAGTTCTGTGACCTTTGGTGCAGCCATTGTGTGTGTCCTTATCTTCCGGGTCTCCAAGACAACCTTCCACAATCAGAATGTCCAGGTAAAGGCACACAGGTAGGGACAGTCATCCCTCAAGCAGTAAGGACCAATCCTCATTGAGCACTCATGTGCTATAGGCAGTTCCAGATGTTTTGTAAGTATTAATGTATCACTCCTCACAAAAACCCCATAAGGCTTTCTACTATCATTACTCCCATTTAACAGATAAAGATCCCTGGGGTCAGGAAGACCCCTGGAGAAGGAAATGGCAACCCACTCCAGTACTCTTGCCTGGAAAATCCCATGGACAGAGGAGCCAAAAGTCCATGGGATTGAAAATAGTTGGACACGATTAAGCAACTTCACTTTCACTTTCACCAGACAAATAAAATGAGGCACAGAGAAGTTAAGGATCTTGCACAATGTTAAATATGCCATCTGTTGAATTCAAACAAACATTAAAACTAATATGACATGCCTGTTGCCGGGAGGACTACATGGCAACCCACTCCTGGATTCTTGCCTGGAGAATCCCATGCACAGAGGAGCCTAGAAGGTTACAGTCCAGAGTGGGTTGCAAAGAGTCCGACGTAACTGAGCATGCATGCTCAGATACTGAGATATGCCTGCTGACCTCAGAGAACTTTGGTCTGAGTGCCATAGCATCCTCCATTGCATTCATCAATATCTTTGATCTAGAAGCAAAGTCATCATCCTCTTTCCAACTGAGGAAATCAATACTAGACATCCAGGGACTCCTGAGATCAGAAAACACAGGCACATGTCTAGGGCCTTCTATTAACTTTATCAAAGAAAAAGAGAAATGTAACTTTAGTGAAGCAGTTTCAGAGTCACACATCTGGATCCAACTATATCCCATTTCATTCTATGAATTCATTTAATTTCATATGGCCTCCATTTGCTTATTTGTGTGTGTATATATATATATATATAGGAGAAGGAAATGGCAACCCACTCCAGTGTTCTTGCCTGGAGAATCCCAGGGACGGGGGAGCCTGGTGGGTTGCACAGAATCAGACACGACTGAAGTGACTTAGCAGCAGCATAGATAGATAGATAGATAGATAGATGACCTCTGATGTGGTCTTCCAGAGCTACCTAGGGTTCTAAGCAGCATGAGAAGTGATAAGAAGAAGTTCTAGTAAAGGGGGCAGGGGTAACTGCACAGCCAGGAGAAGACAGACAGAGAAAAGTTACCAACTGAATCCAATATCAACTCTGATTTCAGCTCCAGGTGGCTCACATCAACCAGCATTTGAAAGGCAGAATTTGGAAGAGTTCAGTTCAGTCGCTCAGTCGTGTCCGACTCTTTGTGACCCCATTAAGCTCAGCACACCAGGCCTCCCTGTCCATTACCAATTCCCAGAGTTCACCCAAACCCATGTCCATTGAGTCGGTGATGCCATCCAGCCATCTCATCCTCTGTCGTCCCCTCCTCCTCCTGCTTTCAGTCTTTCCCAGCATCAGAGTCTTTTCCAGTGAGTCAGCTCTTCACATCAGGTGGCCAAAGCATTGGAGTTTCAGCTTTAGCATCAGTCCTTCCAATGAACACCCAGGACTGATCTCCTTTAGGATGGACTGGTTGGATCTCCTTGTAGATTTGGAAGAATGGCGACCTGCAGTTTCTAAGGAACACAGATGACTGAGCCCCTGAGCTCCTCCCCAAGCTTTACCCTTTCGGCCTTGTCTGATGCCACTCACTCTGGGGGCTCTACCATGAAGCACAGAGGAAGTGGTGGCTGATTCTCGAAACCTGCCCACTGGATGCTGTACATTGAACAGAGCAGAGCCAAAGGGGGCCCTGGTTCCTGTACCTTAAGGGGAAGCAGAAGTGAGGAGCTGAAAAAGCTTCAGGGAGAAAGCACTAGAGCCATTTGGTGCTCAAGAAGGAAAGAAAAACCACCTGTGATGGCACAGAACCTATAACCATCAAATATAAGGAAGCAACAGGTGGCCGGGGGCTATGTTCCTTGCCTCACCTCTCAGACTGATACAGCGTCTCTCCTTCAAGGCGTGCTGGAAATTCATCATTTATGGGTTTGGGTGAACTCTGGGAGTTGGTAATGGACAGGGAGGCCTGGTGTGCTGAGCTTAATGGGGTCGCAAAGAGTCGGACACGGCTGAGCTCTTCCAAATTCTACCTTTCAAATGTTGGTTGATGTGAGCCACCTGGAGCTGAAATCAGAGTTGATATTGGATTCAGTTGGTAACTCTTCTCTACTGTCTGTCTTCTCCTGGCTGTGCAGTTCCCCATGTAAAATACATGTGTGCAATGGCTTCTGCTATCACTGGTTCCGATCCACGGGCCACATGGCATGGTCCTGACTGGGACATGCAGCTGGTCCGAAGTTTGGAAATGGCCCTAACCTTGCTCTGGGGTGGTCCTTGTCATAACTTAGCTGGGGCTGGTTTACATGTTTTGAAAATAGCAAGACTGCTTATTTCAAAGGCCTTTCCATTCTTTGAGAATGAACTAAAATGCCTCCTGCTCCAAGAAACCTTTTCCAGTGTTCTCTTCTTCCTCTCAACTCTAGAGCACTGGGCTTATTAGACAGCCACGGCCACCTGTCTCATTCGGCCCAGTATTTAGGTGTTCTAGACTGTACATGAACAAGAACAAAGAGCAAGGCTTTGGAAAAGCCTCAAAAACTGGTATCATCACCTACTCACTCTTGGACAAGTTTTTTAACTGAGCCATAGTCTTCATCTTTAAGTCAGGATCAGGATGTTTCCTTGCAAGGGTATTATGTGAGAAAATAGGTAAAGTGCCTAGACTGATGTCTGGAACATACTGGGTGTTCAACAAATGTCAAATAACTCCTCTTTAGCATGTGCATTCTCTGAAAAGCCCAGCGCAGTGCATACACTGAGTGCTCAATAAATGTCATAGAAATGTCATAGTTGGGTTAAAGTAAATTGCTGAATCACTCTCATGTCTGTTAGACTTCATTTCACATTAGGTTCAACCATGAAATTATTTTTGACTTCACACACAATGACATCTATAAAGTGATGAATTTTTCTGTCTTTCCTAAAAAACTAAGATGGATTCTAATATTTACATTTCATGTTTCTATGTCTATTACATATGCAAAAATAAATGTTTGTCTGAATGAGTATCACACTAGTTTTCTAGGTGAATGGTAAGAATACTCCAAAATGACACAGCAGAAGCCATTCAAGATTTTAAGGATATCATTTCATACTAGGGGACATATCTCACCCATTTCTCAGAAGACTTAAGCTAAATTTTCAAGAAACTCTTGTTACCTTTGCTGCCCTGGAAGTAAAATTTCAGGGTGCCAGTTTATCTTTGCTTCTGTATGGCTACTTTCTAGCCCCCAACTTCAGTAGCCTGGTTCCAATTCCCTGGCACTTCCCCACCAGAAGGGCCCTCTAGGGGCACTAGCAGACAGCAACCCAGTTTCAAACTTCTTTCACTTGCTCTGCACCTTGCTGTGTTCTAGATCCTCGGGACTTCTCTATCTGCCAGATGATCTGACAAACCAAGTTAATAAATGAACAGATGCGAATGGTTTGTGAGAATGAATGGGAACTCTTTTCTAGGTAATCCCGTTGCATTCTATTAGGGATTTATTAGACAGAATTTATTTAAATGAATGCCTGTAATAGTAAGAATTTCTGATCCTACACTGGTCGATAGATAAATGCTTTGAATCCAGGCATGTTCTGTGCTTCTCAAATCACTTTCTAGGCAGCTGCCTACAATGTACTTGCCCCTGCTCACAAACACACTTTCATCAATCACTTCAGTGCTCTCCCCCTCCCCCATGGTCTCCTCTTCTTCCTGAAAACTGGCTACAAAGTTTCAGATGAAGAGAAAATAGGATTCTCATGAAACTTCATACTTACTATAGTCTCTTGACTGTACCCATCAAAGGAGAAATCACAAACGTAGACATAAAACACTTAAGGGTTCAATACAGAATTGTCAGCAAAGAGAGCCTACAGAAAACACTTGAAACCCAAGAGCTGGGAGCAACTGTCTTCCAAATTGAATCAGCACACTAGTAAAAGACGCCTGATTTCATTTGTATTCTCAACTGCTGGTGATGAAGACATATCAGTAAGAGTAGTTTACCCTAGGCGGAGAAGGCAATGGCACCCCACTCCAGTACTCTTGCCTGGAGAATCCGATGGACAGAGGAGCCTGGTGGGCTGCAGTCCATGGGGTCGCTACTAGTCGGACACAACTGAGCAACTTCACTTTCACTTTTCACTTTTATGCATTGGAGAAGGACATGGCAACCCACTCCAATGTTCTTGCCTGGAGAATCCCAGGGACGGGGAAGCCTGGTCGGCTGCCGTCTATGGGGTCGCACAGAGTCAGACACGACTGAAGCGACTTAGCAGCAGCAGCAGCAGCAGCAGTTTACCCTAGGAGTCTCCAGTCTGGGGAAAGAGCAGCTTGATATTCAAACCCTGCTGAGAATCTAAGTCATTTATTAGTTGGAAGTTTTCAAAATATGTGATGTATAAAATATCTTTTGTGAATAGTATGTGTTTGTATGCCCACACGCATGGGAGGCTGAGGACAGAGGGAGGCAGGAAAAGAGAGCGAGGAGATGCAGACACTTTCACACAGGGAGAGCGATCTTTTGGAAAAGAAAAAAAAAAAAAAAAAAACTGAAAATAACCCCACTGCACTTAATGAGGCCTCACCGAACTAGCCCTGAGTCCAGACTCTGAGCAAGACTAGCCCTGAGCAAGACTCTGCAAACTCACTTTCCCAGAACCTAGTCCATCTTAAAGAGTCAGAGAACAAGTGACATTTGTGTCCACTAAATCTCAAGGACGGCTCAGCATCTCTGGGGGTAGATCTCCCTTTGTTCAGAGAGAAAATTGGAAAGAGCTAGTTCAGCAATCTACCAGCTTTGTTAGCCCCAGTTACCACTGAAAATTAGAACCAAATTGATAGGCAGCTGAGGGAATGGATTCTGAAATCCAGAGAAAGTCAGAACATTAGCCACAAGAGGGAGCAGGAGAATCTGATCAGATGGGAGACTACTTGGTACAGGTTATGAGGAGGGGTCTGACCATGAGGTATGTACGATATTGAAAGACATTTTGACAAGAGACATTTACCCCTTAGAGGAAAAAAAAAAAAGAGGGTGGAAGGCTCAAGAAGAAGCGAGATCTCGGCATGTTGATTCCTATTTTGTCAGCCCAATGTCAAGCAACAATTTTTAGATACAAGCAACATAGAAATATCAAACGTGCAAGCTATGTGCTCTACCATCCTCTTTAGTTGTGCTTCTTTTTCCACATTTAATTTCTATTTAAATTTAGATCTTGTGTATTTCCATGATGATGGGACAGATTGCTTGCTTCTCACCTACTTGCTTTTCTCCCTCTACCTGAAGGCATCACAGAGAAAGGGCCTCTGTTACTGAACTACAACATGAAAACCAGATGGTACAGTCCCCAAATGCACTTACTTTGAGAATAACCCATCCATAAGCTAAATGCATGCTTTATACTTTCTTTAAAGGGGCAATGCAACTTGGTAGGATCTACAGAGCTTTTTTCACCATTTATTTTGTCAAAGAAACAGATTAAGTACTTACAGGGAAGGAGATATGCATTTACATTGCAAGATAAATAAAACTATTTTTGTCTGGTAAAAAAACGTTAAATATAGCTTGCTAACAAAATGCTGAAGCTCTCTTGAAATATTTAATTTTCAAAACATAGTGAGTTATTAGAGAGAGCAATTAGAATACAATTCCTACAAATAGTCCTATAGGTGTTACTGACTATACCTCACCTTCCTTTTGTAATTTCACTTTCTTTTTGCCATTTTATTTGGAGTTAAAACACTGCTGGACCATGAATTTTTCTTCCCTTTCATGATCAACATAAGGGTTATCCAGTACTTAATCTGAAAAGATACAGCAGAAACCATTAAATAGTAACGATAAAGTAAACTGACAGTAGGTAGATACACAGAGGTAAAGCACAGCCTTCATATTCCAATTCATTACACTCCTCTTTCAGCCCTGCTAAAGTTTCAAGACAGAGTAAAGGAAGTCTGATTGTCATGGACCCTCACATCCTTTGCTGACCCTGCAACAGTTTACCTCTGTGCAGGTTTTTGTTGTTTGTTTGTTTTACTTTTCCCCTAGGAATTAGTCATGCCATATTTGATCAAAGAGCCAGTTTAGGGGAGAAAAATCAAGGCTCCTTCTTTAGTAGGTGGGAAAAATAATGAACTAGCCCTCAGATCCAAATGGAATCCTTCAAGCAGGCAGAGTCCCTAAAATGAAAACCATTTAAGAAAATACATTATGCTTGTGATGAAGTAAGTGGATCTGTCCCCGCCTTCTCATTCAGGAGGCCCCAAAGATGGAGCGAGCTAGTTCTCTTCCTTCCTCCTTTTTTTTTTTTTCATGCTAACCTCAAAATTAAGCAAGTTTAGCAAACCCGGAGAGATAAATCCAAGTAACAGAGAGAAACCTAAAAGCAATCATTCCTATTACGGCTTTGTTTTCTTTTCTGAAATGAATGAAATATCTAAATATATTCTCCTCCCTGTGCCTGACTTGCTGCAGGAGCAGCTCTGAGAAAGAGAAACCTGCGAGTGAGAAGTGAGTGTGTAGGTTATGGGGGTTGTGGATGGGAGGTATGCTTTCAGAATCCCCTCCTGATTGCTCCCCATTTCCCTCAGGATATCTTCACGCAGATACTACAGTAGGGATGTTCAATTGCTCTAACTGGAGAAACTCAAGCTATGCCTTTAACCAGATCTGATCAGACTCTCCATCTACTCCACCAGCTCCTCCATGACAAGGATGTCTGTACTGTCTTTACGACCGTCATTTTTTAAAAAGCTCCTTCCACTACACCTACTGATATCCTTCTCCCTCTCTCTCCCTCCCTCTCTCTCTCTGTTTTTAGTCTTTACACCTCCAGCAGGACAAAGTTTGTATTGTTATATTCACAGCCACTAGTGGCTGACTAGCAGTAGAGAGGTAGCGCCTGCAAGGGAGCCAGGCAAGAGGAGGGTTAAATAAATACCTAGTGCAAAGCTGGACTTTCTTTCCACCGACTGCGGACACCATACACAACGCTTTCTTCACAAAATTCTTTGTTACATTCGATCACTCTGCTCGCAACCCAACCATTGCCACTTTGTCTGGAGAGGGAAATACGAATTGCCAGCGCAAGCCATTCATCCAGAAGCCACGAGGGAAGGGGGATTTTATACGCCAAGGATGCACACACAGTGTATTTTTAAAAGCATCGCCTGTGCAGATTTGGTTTCCGTAGCCGACTGTCCACCCATAAGACCTCCCTCTTTTTCATTAAGGAGGAGCCAAGAAGGATATCCTCACATCTCAGAACACAGACCATTTCCCCAAGAGCCAGCAAGGCTCCAGAGGCAGAGGCGGATAAAGCAGCGGCAAAGTTCCCCTCGAATCTCGGGGGGAAAGATGCCTGTGCGCGCAGCATCCCCAAGGCACCCTCTAGCAGAGCGCCCGAAGGCTGGGACCCTGCAGCCCACTCCCCCCTCCCCCTGCCGCTGCATCCCTCCCTCGCCTGTCCCCCCCGCCCCGGCCACACCTCCCTCCTTTCCGCAGTCCTTACAGAAGGAGCACCCAGGGCTGGCCGGAAAAGAGGAAACTCGCGAGTGTGGGCTTGGGGAAGACCCCAGGGATTACCAGGAGGACGGATGACCATGGAGCTGAGCCCGGTGGGTGGGGACGCCTGGGTCCCCAGCAGCGCTGCATTCCGGGTGGACTTCGCTCTCAGCGCCCTGAATCCTCAAGCCCAAGGCGGTGCAGGGTGCAGCACCCCTCCTTAGCAGCCCTATCTTCCTCCGGCAGGCGGGTACACTCAACGACCAGGCGCACCAGCCCAAGCAATTGCACTCTCCGAGCAGCGCGTACATCCCAGATATGGGTAGGGATACATACACACACACACAATTTAGGAGCCTGTCCTTTGCCAAAGCGGAGGGAAGTGGAGCCTTCTGAACAAATGGAAAATAGTTGGCGGTATCTGACCAAATCCCTTCAGCTGCCCATCAGAAGATCCTACCTGGTTTGGGGGAGTGTGACTGGATCCTTCTCCGGTTCCTCCACGCTAGTAGGAAAGACGGCGCACTCCCTCCTTTTTTAAATAGCTCCTGAGCTGGGAGAGGTCGCTCCCATCTTCGGGGGGAAGCACAAAGCGGGCGGCGGGTAGGCTCGGGTGCAGCGCCGGCGCGAGCAGCAGCGGCGGCGGCGGCGGGCAGCCGGTGCGCGCGGGCGGGAGGCAGCGCGGAGGCCGGGAGGCTGGGAGGGCCGGGGCCCGGGCGGCGCGCGCGCTCTCCTCCTTCTCTCCCTCCCTCCCTCCCGCGCACACTC
>SJYT01007321.1:92168-104664 GCA_006410635.1 Cephalophus harveyi | reverse complement strand
GTGGTCATGTATGGATGTGAGAGTTGGACTGTGAAGAAGGCTGAGTGCCAAAGAATTGATGCTTTTGAACTGTGGTGTTGGAGAAGACTCTTGAGAGTCCTTTGGACTGCAAGGAGATCCAGCCAGTCCATTCTGAAGGAGATCAGCCCTGGGATTTTTTTGGAAAAAATGATGCTAAAACTGAAACTCCAGTACTTTGGCCACCTCATGAGAAGAGTTGACTCATTGGTAAAGACTCTGATGCTGGGAGGAATTGGGGGCAGGAGGAGAAGGGGATGACCGAGGATGAGATGGCTGGATGGCATCACTGACTCGAATGATGTGAGTCTGAGTGAACTCCGAGAGATGGTGATGAACAGGGAGGCCTGGCGTGCTGTGATTCATGGGGTCGCAAAGAGTCAGACACGACTGAGCGACTGAACTGAACTGAACTGATGAGACCGGTTGCCATGATCTTCGTTTTCTGAATGTTGAGCTTTAAGCCAACTTTTTCAGTCTCCTCTTTCACTCTTATCAAGAGGCTTTTTAGTTCCTCTTCACTTTCTGCCATAAGGGTGGTGTCATCTGCATATCTGAGGTTACTGATATTTCTCCCGGCAATCTTGATTGCATCTTGTGCTTCTTCTAGCCCAGCGTTTCTCATGATGTACTCTCCATAGAAGTTAAATAAGCAAGGTGACGGTATACAGCCTTGACGTACTCCTTTTCCTATTTGGAACCAGTCTGTTGTTCCATGTCCAGTTCTAACTGTTGCTTCCTGACCTGCATATAGGTTTCTCAAGAGGCAGGTCTGGCGGTCTGGTATTCCCATCTCTTTCAGAATTTTCCACAGTTTATTGTGATCCACACAGTCAAAGGCTTTGGCATAGTCAATAACGCAGAAATAGATGTTTTTCTGGAACTCTCTTGCTTTTTTGGTGATCCAACGGGTGTTGGCAATTTGATCTCTGGTTCCTCTGCCTTTTCTAAAACCAGCTTGAACATCTGGAAGTTCATGGTTCACATATACATGTTACTTGCACTTAATTATAGCTTATAAAGTATAGAACTCCAAATATGGCATTTTCCAAAGCCACATTACAAAAGGATAGAATCAGGTGCTTCTGCCAAAGTATACAGGTCTTCACTTCTCATATTAATGAAGTAAATTAGAATTGAAACAATTCTCTGTCAGCAATGTATGAATACCAAAAATCATGTCATTCCAGAAGATACAGGCTCTATCTAAGCCATCTCTGCACTAGACCTTTTGTTTGACAAAGATTCACAGAGTTCAGTGTGTCTACCAGGCTCTGCTTAAAGAACTAGCAACAAAATAATTGATAACATGGTAAATTGATGCCCTTGAGGAGTCACTGACATTGTAGGTCAAAAATGCCACTGATGCTTGCATGTGTAAATGAGATTCGGTAATAAAGGTATCGAAGAGAAAGCAGGAAAAAGCAAACAACATGACAAAAACAGAGTTCAACCCTCAAACCTAGCAATTTATCATCACTGATTTGCATACTGAAAAAACATCCAAGAGATATATTCATATATTACCACTAAAGAATACTCAGTTACTACCTTTAGCTGATTTTCTTTGAAATCTTTGTAATTATTGCACTCTTGAAACCCTGGTCAAAGCCTAGTTTTGTCTTATTTTGTTTTCAATATATAGGAAATAACCAAATATCTAATTTTTTTCATTACATTCTATGGAAAGCTATGGAATATACCATATTCTTTTTTCTGTTAGTGTTGAAGCAGATGCTCTCTTTCCAAAATTTTTACTCTGTATTTAGGTCACTTTATAGTCTTAAAAGTTATTTATTGATTTATCATTCAAAGCACTTAGATCTAGCCAGGCAAATATATTTCTGTAATTATTTTTAATTATTCAGTAATTTTCTATAATCATTTGCTAGGAGTTCTGGCAAATAAATCAGAGTGATCAGCACATGTTTCTAATGGTGGAGGTAACAGCTATGAGCTCAGTATAGAACTTCTCACCTTCCTCTCCTGCTCTGAACTGAATTGGCTACATGGCCTAGCTGGGTCTCTGTATTTATGTTCCATGTTTAACATGCAGATTGAAAGAATCAGGTGAACATATCATATTTATCTGATAAAATGTCAGAATAGTTTTACTTAGATAACTAGCCCACTGCTTCCGGTGACAGACCCAGAGAACAATGGTAGGCCTTATAGGAAAGGCCACAGAAAAATGCTGTCCTCACAGTGGAGAAGAGGGGTTTCCCGAAGGTGTTTTCTCATTCACAAATGCTTCAAACCATGTAGCTATAATAAAATCATGATGCATTAAGAGTGTTTGAACATGCCAAGGTTAGTTTCCTCAAAAATATTTCACATGATAATTTGGAGAAAATGATTTAGATTTCCCTTCCCAGGAGTAAAATTTTACTCTATGAACAATTTATTTGTTAATGAAATACAACACATTGTGTAAGATACTATTTGAGGCTTTTACTCTGTGGAGAAATATCTCTTTAGTAATAAGTACATTTTAAAATTATGATATAGTTATCTAATAAAAAGCTTAAAAAACTGTTTTCATATAAGCCAGCAGAATAACTTAACTATTAAGAAATGTTAACATTAAGCTTTCATTAAACATATCCCTCAATCTTAGGCAGTAGTCAACATAGTTTAAATTTAATTATCAAACTATTTTTATTAGCAAGATCCTTAATCTTATAAATGACAAAACTTATCACTTGGATGGAATCAAGTGTTTTATTACACATAAACAGCTACAGAAAGCAAAGATCAAAAGATAAAGTACCACAGTTCCTATATTAGAGCTAAATATAGACAAAATTAGAAAATAATATTAAACAAAATCTGTCTTAATATTTTATTTCTCTTTGGTGGCTATTTAAAACACCTTCTTGGTGTAGGAAATGTTACAATATGACAGTGGGTGTGGTATAGATGTGTGTGTATGTTTTGAAAATTCTTGTTCATTTGGAAGGTTTAAATTTTTCATTGTGCTATGATGCTGTTTTTTTTTTTTCCCCCCTTTGGATTTCTTGTATTCAATATCTGGTATTAATAAGTTATTTATTTTCATATTCTCTTCATTTTCTGAATAGAGAATCAGCCTATTCTATATTTTACTAGCATGAAAAAAATATGATATACTTGATTTTCTGTTTCCTTCTTAGAGCTGAGCCCTCTTTTTCTATCCTCTAATAATCACTCTTTCAAACTGAACTCATTTCTTTTTCTGAATTTATGTGCTTTCCAACCTCTCTGTACACCTTCCTAGACTTATTTTTATGCCGAATTTATCATTGCTTGCTACATTTCAGAAGTTCTTAATATAAAAGACTGAAAAATGTAGAAAGTATTAGTATGTGCAGATTTGGATAGTGGTATATTCCTTATCTGAGGTTTAATCTCTTAAAATATATTTATTTGGGGGAAACACAATGGAAACATACAAGAAAATATTTTCTGATTTCTCTTACAGTGGTCTCAAGTGTGTCACTGAACATTCACCAGAGGCTTTCATTCCTGAACACCCATATTTTCAAGTGGTTGGCAATATTTGGAATGATCAGTACTCAACTCTTTTTCAGTAAAAGTTTCATAAATATTATATAATTTTTCTCAGGAGTTTATTTTACCCAAGGAGGGATCTGAAATTAACTTGGTTTTAGTAGTCTATAAGCAATCATTTTTTAAAGTGTTTAAAGTATTTATTGTTACCTTTCCTACTCACTTTTGACAACTGATTTATTTTCTTTTATGTTCTCATGCCTTTCACAATTCCAAGTAAAGGCTGTCCATTTCAAACTCGATGTTAATGGCACTCACGAGAGTTGTACAGGACATTGTGTATTGTCTTCAGGCCTTCAGAGCTGACCCGAGTTCTAGTCTGATCATAAAAAGCTTTTTCATTTACACTTTTGATTATTAGTTCTGGTAATTAATTTTTATTTAATTTTTCCTGTTCTTCAATCACATCTTATATTGCTATGGTTAATTTTCTATGTTTCTAATTTACTCAAAATTTTCATTCCTGTTTTTTTCTTTTTTTTTTTTTAGATGCTGGAAATGCTGTGTAAGTCTACTTTATTATTCTTAATTTGAATTTCTTCAGTATAAATATGCTGTTTATCTTTCCCAGTGAATATTATACTTGGCAATCATTTCTTATTGAATTTCATACTTTTCTTATCCAGGCCTGCCCTTGTTTAACAGAACTAAAGCTTTCTTTTATATTACTAAGAATAAGAAACAAATGTGTTTTACATCTTTTTTGTGTGTCATGAACTAAACTCATTTCAGGGCAGGATTTTCTTCTGAGTCATTACCATTTTACTTCTCTTTCTCTATATCTCATAATGCCTTCTTATATACCAGCTGACATTTTCTGTTAATTCCTGTTGGAACTTGATTTGGTAATATTTGTTCATGTCACAAGGATGGCTGATGCATCTTGTTTTAATGTCCTTCCCCTGGATCTTATTGCAAAAGAAGGAAATGATTCACACCCAGTGTTGGGAGAAAGTAAGGATGTGAGTTTTCCATACTTGTTCCACAGTAGTTTCCTGGATGCTGCAGAAGCCCCTGGTTGGTTTTAAACCATAAGACCAAGCGTCATGTAATGTAGGTAGCACACTAGTGCCCATATCATGGCATTTAGCAAATGTTAGTTTCCTTAGTAAACCTGTGGGCTTTTCAAATTGTTCAGTGAATGCAAAGAAACCTGACTGTCAAGGCAAGAGACATGAGAGATGTGGGTTTAGTCTCTGGGTCTAGAAGATCCCCTGGAGGATCCACTCCACTCCAGTAGCTTTGCCTGCAGAATCCCATAGACAGAGGAGTCTGGCGGGCTACGGACCGTAGCATTGCAGAGTTGGACATGACTGAAATGACATAGCATGCTCTCAAAAATAGGTGAAAAATAAATTTCTATAGACCTACAGTAATGGTTCAGAGAACAATGAGAAGTAAGCCAGAGATTATTGATGCTGCTCCCAGGTGTATATCTCACAGGACTTATAGCTGTGACTAAAAGGCTTAAAGGCAAGAAAAGCACAAAGTACTGGAGATTTTTCACTATTTGGCTTCCCATTTCAGTGTTAGCCAGAGGCAGTTAAGGTCACAAGCCTGGAGAATTAGTTGTGCAGACTTCCATGGCCAGAGGCCAATGTACAGACTGTCAGCGGAAGCTGGTAATGACTATTCCTAGTATATTTTGGTTAAGAGAAATGTCAAATAAGTAAGAGAGGGGTGATTTTAAATTCTAACTGCTCTCTATAAATATTAAATATGTAGACAAATCTGAAATATTTTCACTTATTTCTCATTGCAAAGATATTAACTTGTCTTTCATTTCCAAATAGAATAATGATTGCTTTATTTACAAATATAACAAAATGGAAAACCAAGAACAACTTTTCCTGCCAGTTCCTCTTACTCTTCCATCTTTCCTTCCAGAAGTAAAGCATGCATAAAATGTCTATCTCCAAGTTAATACCTTGGATCTCCTCCTCCACAAACTACATCAAAAAGCCAAGAGAGTGGACTACAGAAAAACAAAGATTATATTTGAAGATCTAGCTAGAAGGAAGGAACAAAAGCTGCCCTTGGGAGAAGAGTGAGTGCACAATGAAGAGTTTAAAAGCCATGGTACCTGAAGGAGGTGAAAGGACATTGTTAAGCCTGAAGTAGTTCCAGGACTTCCTCAGGTGTTCCAGGGGTTAACACTTCACTTTTCAGTGCAGGGATGTGAGTTCCATTCCTGGCTGTGAAGCTTGGATCCCACATGCTGCATGACCAAAAAAAAAAACAGAACGCAGACAACAGAAGTAATATTGTAACAAATTCAATAAGGCTTTAAAAAATGGTCCACATCAAAAATTTATAAATACAATAAATTTTCTTTAAAAAGAGGGAAAAAAAACTGAAGTAGTTTCTAAATTACACAGGCACTCTTCCATGAACCCAGGGTGACCAATTAAAGGGAGTCTGACAGCATAAGGCCTTCATCAGTTAGCCACTGAGCTCTTCTACACAAAGACAGACAAAAATGTGTCCCAGAGATCCAGAGATTTCCTCCATGGTACTCATAGAGTGAGAGTACACAGAAGATCGACCGACCTAGAAACTCATAGATTCCCAGCAAGGAACATGTAGTCTGGATGTGCCCTAAGTAGGTTGCATGTTCAACTCCAAACCAAAGACAAATCATGAGGTGGGGTCAAGAGGGATATTAAGGATTTGGTGGGAAAGCCTAGAAACTGAATGGAAAAAAAGTTAAAAAAAAAAACAGAACGCAGACAACAGAAGTAATATTGTAACAAATTCAATAAGGCTTTAAAAAATGGTCCACATCAAAAATAAATAAATACAATAAATTTTCTTTAAAAAGAGGGAAAAAAAACTGAAGTAGTTTCTAAATTACACAGGCACTCTTCCATGAACCCAGGGTGACCAATTAAAGGGAGTCTGACAGCATAAGGCCTTCATCAGTTAGCCACTGAGCTCTTCTACACAAAGACAGACAAAAATGTGTCCCAGAGATCCAGAGATTTCCTCCATGGTACTCATAGAGTGAGAGTACACAGAAGATCGACCGACCTAGAAACTCATAGATTCCCAGCAAGGAACATGTAGTCTGGATGTGCCCTAAGTAGGTTGCATGTTCAACTCCAAACCAAAGACAAATCATGAGGTGGGGTCAAGAGGGATATTAAGGATTTGGTGGGAAAGCCTAGAAACTGAATGGAAAAAAAGTCAAACACAGGTCTGAAAGTGCAGCAAAATATTTAACCAGAGGCAGAAAACCACCATGGAATAAAACCTACATAATTCTATTAAGAAAGGTTATGACCAATCTAGATAGCATATTGAAAAGCAGAGACATTACTTTGCCAACAAAGTTCCATCTAGTCAAGGCTATGGTTTTTCCAGTGGTAGCCTAGAAACTGAATGGAAAAAAAGTCAAACACAGGTCTGAAAGTGCAGCAAAATATTTAACCAGAGGCAGAAAACCACCATGGAATAAAACCTACATAATTCTATTAAGAAAGGTTATGACCAATCTAGATAGCATATTGAAAAGCAGAGACATTA
This sequence comes from Cephalophus harveyi, assembly GCA_006410635.1. NCBI lineage: Eukaryota > Metazoa > Chordata > Mammalia > Artiodactyla > Bovidae > Cephalophus > Cephalophus harveyi. The sequence goes on along the minus strand of SJYT01007321.1, from coordinate 97,572 downwards.
CTTTGCCAACAAAGTTCCATCTAGTCAAGGCTATGGTTTTTCCAGTGGTCATGTATGGATGTGATGGTTGGACTGTGAAGAAAGCTGAGAGCTGAAGAATTGGTGCTTTTGAACTGTGGTGTTGGAGAAGACTCTTGAGAGTCCCTTGGACTGTAGGGAGATCCAACCAGTCCATCCTAAAGGAGATCAGTCCTGGGTGTTCTTTGGAAGGACTGATGCTAAAGCTGAAACTCCAGTACTTTGGCCATCTCATGCGAAGAGTTGACTCATTGTAAAAGACTCTGATGCTGGGAGGCATTGGGGCAGGAGAAGAAGGGGACAACAGAGGATGAGATGGCTGGATGGCATCACTGACTCGATGGACGTGAGTCTGAGTGAACTCCGGGAGTGGGTGATGGACAGGGAGGCCTGGTGTGCTGTGATTCATGGGATCGCAAAAAGTCGGACACAACTGAGCGACTAAACTGAACTGAAATGAATTCTATTAATGAGCTCTCTCACTCAGAGCTAGTTTTCATAGTCCACTCATGCATGCAATGGTTTGGGCTCCATGACATCTTAGCAATGACACACAAGATATTGATCGCTTTGTCTAGATTTAACTCTGATGGGATCATCAAAAGGATATGAGAAATTTTAATAGGCATTAAGAAAATTCTCCTAAGCATTTAAACAATCTTTCTGACAAGGCATGTGTATGCAAGTGTGTGTATATAGAATTCAACTCACTTAAGAGGATAAGTCAGAGGCATACCTTAGTCATAAATATTGTGTGGTAGCACTAAAATGTCACAACTTGTACACTGAGGATACACTTGTACAATGTGTACAACTTAAGGATACACATGTATAATCTGTACAACTTGAAAATAGTACCCAAATAAAATATAATTATGTAATGCATGAATGTATGCTCAGTCATGTTTGACTGTTTTGGACTACAGCCCACTAGGTTCCTCTATCCATGGAATTTTCCAGGCTGGAATACTGGAGTGTGTTGCCATTTCCTCCTCCAGGGGATCTTTCCTGACAAAGAGATCCAACCTGTGTCTCCTGCATTGGCAGGCAGTTTATTTACCACTGTGGCACTTGGGAAGCCCAATAACGTCATGTGTTCAGTTCAGTTCAGTTCAGTTCAGTCGCTCAGTCGTGTCCGACTCTTTGCGACCCCATGAATCGCAGCACGCCTTCACGACTGAGCGACTGAACTGAACTGTCTCTTTTAATACCTCACCTGATTAAACCAGGCCTATCCCAGGTAATCTCCCCTTGGAGAAACTCCAAGTCAACTGACTGACTTGGGACTTCTTCTTGGAACTGATATTCCATCTTATTCACAGTCCTGCCCAAATTCAAGGGAAAAATATTATGCCAAGTGTCTGCACCAGAAGACAGGGTTCTGCCTCCCATGAGGATTGGAGGCTCTCTGTGCTACATGAGGGGAACAAGAGCACTCTTTGGAAGAACTCCTGGTCAAACTGCCTTAGAAAGAAAAGTCAGTAAGAGGCACAGGCTCCATTCCAAAGCCTTCTTTGGGCCAGCTTTGGGAGTTTCTCCAAGTTCTGGGCACTCTGTTTGAGAGCCAAGTGTGGAGTCTGCTCCTGTGTATCTGTATCCTTCACAAAAGAAAAAGACAGAATACTGCTCAGGGCTCTTTCTGTCATGAATGATACAAACTCTGACTGAATAGACTTAAGAAAAATGATTTTTATGTAACTGAAATGGTCTGGTTCTGGCTTCAGGCATAGCTGGATCCAGGAGATCAAATCCTGTCACCAGGACTTGATTTCTCTCCATCATTGGCTCTGTCTTCCTTTCCAGTCAACTCCTGGCAGCTCAAGATTTACATCCTCCCACCTCCTCTTCCAATAGAAACTCAGGTTATTTCTTTCCAACAGTTTCACAGAATTAACAGACTGGATTGATTTGGGTCATCTTCCTGCCTATGAATCAGTCGCTGAGGCCTGGAGGATGGAATAAGCTGACGGGCCAGGACTGAGTTACATGTCCACCCTTGGACCCTTGAAATGGGGTTCCCCTCAGTTCAGTTCAGTTCAGTTGCTCAGTCGTGTCTGACTCTGTGACCCCATGAACTGCACCACGCCAGGCCTCCCTGTCCATCACGAACTCCTGGAGTTTACCCAAATTTATGTCCATTGAGTCAGTGATGCCATCCAACCATCTCATCCTCTGTCATCCCCTTCTCCTCCTGCCCTCAATCTTTCCCAGCTTCAGGGTCTTTTCAAATGAGTCAGCTCTTCGCATCAGGTGGCCAAAGTATTGGAGTTTCAGTTTCAGCATCAGTCCTTCCAATGAACACCCAGGACTGATCTCTTTTAGGATGGACTGGTTGGATCCCCTTGCAGTCCAAAGGGCTCTCAAGAATCTTCTCCAACACCACAGTTCAAAAGCATCAATTCTTCGGCACTCAGCTTTCTTCACAGTCAAACTCTCACATCCATACATGACCACTGGAAAAACCATAGCCTTGACTAGACGGACCTTAGTTGGCAAAGTAATGTCATGTGTATATGATTAATAATAATACGTAGCTTACTGCATACATTCAGGATACCAAACCTTGTAATGGGCATTTTATAAGCATTTTATATCAGGTTTCTAGTGATTTTTTAAAAAAAATAGTTATTATTACTCCTGCTTTATCCATGAGGAAAATGAGGTTAATAGAGGAGATGTGACTGCTCCAGATAATGAAGATTGTAGGTAATAGCGCTGGGATTTTACATAGGCATTTCCGAATCTGAAACCCATGATTTCTTTACTACATTATAGCAGCATATCTAAGGAGTCAACTTAGTCCTCCAGACCTGTGGTAAGATATAAAATCTGTCCCGTTTTTTGAACTTCAAATATTTATCCAGGGTACTCAAGAACACAATGGAAACTTGGAGAGAAGAAGCAGCATCTTAGTGGAGCTAGGAAAATTGTAAACACCCCTCACATCACACATCAAAAATAAAATATTTTTTCAATTCAACCATTGGAGGACAGTTTAGCAACTGCTTCAGGGCTATACTTGGCAAAGTTCCCTCTAGGAATTCTTTCCCATGCTGTATTCACTTGAGAGAAATGGATAGATATTCATGGTGATGATACTATTTCTGAGTTGGATCTGAGCTGACCACGGAGGTAACAGAGAATGTGTGGAAAAAGCTTTGTGTGATTAGGGCAGGAGTCATCATATTTTCACTGGAAGCCACTTGTCTGTTTGTTGCTGACACTTCAGTAAAAGCAGAAACAGGCTTTATTTCTTAAGGGAGAAATCTAACATATAGAGCTGGACTGAAAGCAAGCACATGGAAACAAGGACAAATTTTTTTTTAAAAAAAGGAAGGAGAAGGACACACATCCTCTTCGAGAACACAGGAGGGAAAATTCTCACAGTAGATTTCAGCAGCTCCTTAAAGTCCATCTATAGGCAAAGATATCTCAGAGGAGGGATATAGAATCAATTGTGAGCAAAACAGTAGCCATGCAAGTTTTACTTCTACCAATGTCACCTTCTGTTGCTATGACAGTACTTTGACTCCAATTCAGCTTCACATCAGCCAAGAAGCTAATGAAAGCAGAGATGCCTACAGCTCCATTTTCTGACTAGACATTTTTTGGGTTTTTTTCCAATTTAATTCACTGAATATTTTCTATTTCAGTTCAGTTCAGTTCAGTCGCTCAGTCATGTCCGACTCTTTGTGACCACATGAATTGCAGCACGCCAGGCCTCCCTGTCCATCACCAACTCCCGGAGTTCACTCAAACTCACGTCCATCGAGCTGGTGATGCCATCCAGCCATCTCATCCTCTGTCGTCCCCTTCTCCTCCTGTCCCCAGTCCCTCCCAGCATCAGCTTTAGCATCATTTTTTAAGTGAAAGTGAAGTCGCTCAGTCGTGTCCGACTATTTGCGACCCCGTGGATTGTAGCCCACCAGGCTCCTCTGTCCATGGGATTCTCCAGGCAAGAATACTGGAGTGGGTTGTCATTTCCTTCTCCAGGGGAACTTCCCAACCGAGGGATTGAACCCAGGTCTCCCGCATTGCAGGCAGATGCTTTAACCTCTGAGCCACCAGGCCCTTAGCATCACTCCTTCCAAATAAATCCCAGGGCTGATCTCCTTTAGAATGGACTGGTTGGATCTCCTTGCAGACCAAGGGACTCTCAAGAGTCTTTTCCAACACCACAGTTCAAAAGCATCAATTTGTTGGTGCTCAGCTTTCTTCACAGTCCAACTCTCACATCCACCATACATGACCACTGGAAAAACCATAGCCTTGACTAGATGGACCTTTGTTGGCAAAGTAATGTCTCTGCTTTTGAATATGCTATCTAAGTTGGTCATAACTTTCCTTCCAAGGAGTAAGTGTCTTCTAATTTCATGGCTGCAGTCACCATCTGCAGTGATTTTGGAGCCCCCCAAAATAAAGTTTGACACTGTTTCCACTGTTTCCCCATCTATTTCCCATGAAGTGATGGGACCAGATGCCATGACTTCATTTTCTCAATGTTGAACTTTAAGCCAACTTTTTCACTGTCCACTTTCACTTTCATCAAGACGCTTTTTAGTTCCTCTTCACTTTCTGCCATAAGGGTGGTGTCTTCTGCATGTTATTGATCTGCATATCATCTGAGGTTATTGATATTTCTCCCAGCAATCTTGATTCCAGCTTGTGTAGTGTTTCTGCACAAGTGTTTCTCATGATGTACTCTGCATATAAGTTAAATAAATTCACAGTCTCACACTTTAACAAACACTTCCTGGGCAGAATCGACTAGTGAAGTAGAATCTAGATTCTTCCCTCACCTTCACAGTACTGAGTAGACAAATGAAATTCATTAAATTATGACAGGAATTAACAAATGTATCTATTACATTAATTAGAGTAACTTGAGAACTACAACAGTAAAGCACCTTTTTTTTTTTTTTTTTTGGTCTCCAACTGTTCACTTGATTTTTTTTACTAGGGTTAGTTTTCTGTCTGTGGATGAAAACTCAATATGACCTATGCCATTTCTGATCATTCATAGGCAGTATAATTTCCTTTTCTCAGTTCTGCTTACAAAATATGTATAAATTCAGTATTTAAAAGATTCAGACTTGAGAACTCCAGTTTCATGACAGTGATATAGAGCTTGAAAGAACATTATTTCTATCCTTACAAAAAGAAAAAATGCTGAAAAAGTTCTGCAAATATTAACAACTTTTTTGCACCTATTAGAGAAATGAAGTTTCAGGGAATCAGTTTGCAATCTGGAGAAAGACAAAGGCTTGCAGTGAGAAACAGAACCTGATCTTAAATATAGTGAAGCTTGTAAAAATATAATATTTGGCAATAAAATAGCCACAAGTTCCTTTTAAAAATTCTCTTATTGATAAATCGACAAATCTAT
>SJYT01007321.1:70754-87724 GCA_006410635.1 Cephalophus harveyi | reverse complement strand
AGAGAAAAAAGGATAGATGAGGGAGGAGGAAAGAGGAGGGAAAGTATTAGTTAATCTCTTATGCCCTGGTGGAATTCTTAGAAAGATGGAGAGGGGGTCAGCTGGGCAGGGAAGAACACTTTATGTTCGATTCATAACAAATTGCTCTTTGAAGCTTTTATAAAAATCAAAATTAAAAAGAAATAAACCAGATCAAATAAATTAGAGGTTTGCATGCTCTCCTATGGTTGGTGGAAAATTGCTTTTTCTAAGCAGTGCTGAGCCTTTATTATAAGGTTGCAGAAAGCTCATTAGGCAAGACATTCTTGGAATCTCTTTTTGGTTTATAGCAATTAGCTGTTTGAATGCAGCCTTATTTTGTGTAGCAATTAACTTTGTGGAAAAATCCCCTGTCAAATTATCTTTGGACAGTATTCATGAAACTATTGGTGATTGTTTTTCTATAACTAAGTCTTTGTTATATTTTGGCCCTTGTTGTTACAAAATGGTTTTTCCACATAAAAGGGCCAATTTCTCATTGTTATTAAAGTAAAGTCAGAGACTAGAAGGATGGGGATTACAAATGCATTATATATACATTTCTCTCCCTCTGGTGGGTTAGCTATGAAAAGCAATGTGGTAATATGACTGCCACAAATTATCTTGTGACTTGTCATTTAAATACCACTCCCTATGCATGCTGTTTCTAGAGGAGGAAATCCAAAAAGTGTTCTTTTGAACACTGAGAATTTAATTCATATTCATGAATCCTCAAAAATTACTTCTAGGTTATTCAGATTGATTGAGCTTGATCCTCCCAAAGATGAGGGCCATACCTTCTAATTACTGAGACATTCAATTATAAAAGAATGTCGTGTAACTATCCATTTCCATATATTTCTTAATTTTGATCTATCAATATGCAGCTATCGACTTTTATCTATCAGAGCTGATTCTGGAATATCTATTCACAATATATTCATATAATGTCTACCCATAACTACTCTCTGGTAGAGCAGTAACTACTCCACTCATAACTACTACTACTCAGCCTGTTTCTTTTCCTTTTACTCCCTTTGCAGTTATGACTCCCAGACAGGGACATGGCTAATACCACATTGAACCAGAGAAAGACATGCTATGAGGTCATTTCCTTCCAGTGGGAAGCAATGCAAAGCATACAGGTCCACTTCAAGTGAACTTCAGAAGGGAAAGGAAGACAGAATCAGAGCTAGGAAACAAGAACCCAGCAGTCTTTTCTTGCAGCCTTGTGAATCACCCTTGGGTAGCACGTATGGACCTAAGCAACATCTAGACAAAAATCGTGAGGCATCTGTGGACATAGAAGCTATGGGTCTGTTTCTCAAACACCTTTTATGTTGTACACCCCTTGAAGAAGTCCACCAAGCCTAGACGGAAGTGGACAGATGAATTGGAAGCTGTGTTTTTGGTTCCTGTAGTCTGTAGTGGGGTGAGGATTATTGGTGGTTGAAGTTCCCGCTTCTTTGGTGACAAAATGAGGAAATGCTAAAATGATAATAGATCAGTGAAAGATCGATGTAACGATGAAATCCAGTTTCAGCAAAGACAATTTAAAAGACAAGGACATCCCCCAAATAAATAGGCTTCTAGAATTATGTGGTGCAGCAGGGTATGTCTAAAGAGGACCCCAGAAACAAAGAGGATCTTAAATAGAAAGCAACATATTGAAAATCAGATTGAATTTGGGTCTCCTTCCTCCCAGCTTTCCTGGTGGTTCAGTGGTAAGACTCCATCTGCCAATGAAGTAGAAACATGTTTGATCCCTGGGTCAGGAAGATCCCCTGGGGAAGGAAATGGCAACTCACTCAAGTATTCTTGCCTGAGAAACCTCTTTGGTGGGCTACAGTCCATGGGGTTGCGAGAGTTGGACATGACTTAGTGACTAAACAATTCCTTCCTCCATAAAATTATGAAAACTCCATCTACCTGAACACCATTTAACAGAAGAACATGGGGAAGCTGAGACTGTGTATTCAACACAATGCTCTGAAAGTTCAAATGAAATAAACTATGACAAATGATTTAATACACTTTTTCACGTATAAATATGGATCAGTTTTTATCTTGACAATTTCACTCAAGTCCAAGACATTTCAGAAAGAAGGTTGTAACTAAAAGAAAATTTCAAACTGAAAGAGGTCAAAATACTGGCACATTTAAGAAGGCTCTTTCCCTCAGTCACTGCTACTCAGTTATGTAGGGATCATGAGAAATGTTAAAGAAATTGTAGAAATGACTGGAGCTAACTTTCTTTTCTCACTCAAACGATAGTAGATGTAAATTTGTGATCTCACATATATTAATAAATAACATATGTGAAAAGTTTGGAATTCTGTGCATTTGGTAGAAGATAAAGAAGACACTTACTCCTTGGAAGACAAGTTATGACCAACCTAGATAGCATATTGAAAAGCAGAGACATTACTTTGCCAACAAAGGTCCGTCTAGTCAAGGCTATGGTTTTTCCTGTGGTCATGTATGGATGTGAGAGCTGGACTGTGAAGAAAGCTGAGTGCTGAAGAATTGATGCTTTTGAAGTGTGGTGTTGGAGAAGACTCTTGAGAGTCCCTTGGTCTGCAAGGAGATCCAACTAGTCCATTCTGAAGGAGATCAGCCCTGGGATTTCTTTGGAGGGAATGATGTTGAAGCTGAAACTCCAGTACTTTGGCCACCTCATGCGAAGAGTTGACTCATTGGAAAGGACTCTGATGCTGGGAGGGATTGGGGGCAGGAGAAGAAAGGGACAACAGAGGATGAGATGGCTAGATGGCATCACTGACTTGATAGACGTGAGTCTGAGTGAACTCCAAAAATTGGTGATGGACAGGGAGGCCTGGTGTGCTGCGATTCAGGGGTCGCAAAGAGTCGGACATGACTGGGTGACTGAACTGAACTGAAAGGAAGAATTTTTTTTATTTGAAAAATTTGTTTCAAAAAAATTCTGAAAGCCAAATTAACATATTTACATTGCAAAAAATTTAGAAATACAGAAATTCACACAGTGGTGGTGACTTAGTTGCTAAGTCATGTCTGACTCTTGCATTCCCAGGAACTGTGGCTTGTCAGGCTCCTCTGTCCATGGGATTTCCCAGCAAGAAAACTGGAGTGGGGTGCCATTTCCTTCTTTAGGGGGTCTCCCTGACCCAGGGATCAAACCTGGATCTCTTGCATTGCAGGCAGATTCTTTACTGATTGAACCACCAGGGAAGCCTCAAAACTTCACATACGAGAAAATAATCAATGGATACATTGTGTTGTAATCTTAATTGGAATTGTGTGCATGAGGGAGAATACTATATTTTAGATAATTTAATAATTAGAGCCACAAAATTACTGTCACTATTTTTTAGCTTTTCTTTACTCATATTTCAGATAAATTTAGGCTTTTTTACACAAGCCAATAATCTGTTTTGAGTTATTTTTAAGACTCTCTTTACACAAGCCAATAATCTGTTTTGAGCTATTTGTAAGAGTTCTTTTGTGTCTTTGAAAGTGCTTTTCGAGTATGAAAATTTATCCTCATCTCCATTCAGCTTAGCTTCTCTGTGATGAGTTAGTGCTGGATCTGCAGGTATTTCTATAAAGATGAAGTCATAAGAGTCATCACCTTCAGAGGAGGAGACTGGTTCTGTAGGTCATTTAACTACTTACTGGAAGAGCTAGAGCCACAGCTGCTGTCTCCTGACCACCTGTCTGTGCCCTTTTCAGCACACAGTCCATTCAACAAGTTCATGAAATATACTTTTCAAGCCCGACCTAAGTTAGAACTTTTGGTTGAGAAGGATGAGCCATTCTTATCTCTGATGATGCCTGAGAAAATCTATCATCTCTGCTGTCGACTTCTGATGACAAGAGAAATCTGCTCTAAATTAGACCAAATACACTGGCATGCATGCTTCTTTGAAAGGTCAGGCTGATCTCAGCAAAGCTCCCAGTAGAGATGAACCAGAGGACAATACTTCATGTCCTCATTTCCTTAAACTGGGTTGGGCAGACAGTATAAGAGGCTTTGTTAGTAGCTGGGAGATTGTCCCAAGGGAAGGTTCCTCCCTCAGACATTCTTTTTCTCTATCGTCTCCAATTCTTTCTTCCTCTGCTCTCTTCCTAGACCCTCCACACCACTGCAGTCGAGTATCTTACTTTCATTAGAGATTATTACACGTCTCTATACTAACAGAGAGGAGCGCATAGCAACCCACTCCAGTATTCTTGCCTGGAGAATCCCATGGACAGAAGAGCCTGTGGGCTACAGTCCAAAGGGTCACAAAGAATCATACATGACTGAAGTGACTTAACACATGTACTAACAGAAGAAACTCTTAAATTCCAGAATGGTTCCTCCAATAGAAACATGCGGATTGCAGATGTCTTAATTCAACCCTAGTACAGGAATAAGTAGTTTTCAAGTATAGACAGATATGGAAAGATTAAACAGATTATTTTTACTGATATATATTAAACTGTGTACTTTCCTGCATATGCATTTAATACACATGTGAACATTTTCACATAATTTCTTAGATAATGTAACAAGTACCATAATATATTGCTCTAATTAGAGGTTGAAAAATGGCTAATGATATGTATGTCCTTATTAAAAAGACCATCTTCTTCATAGAAAAGTGAGAGGTTAACAGTAGATCCTGTCTCGGTGTTTTGGTTGTCTTTCTGAATGAATGGTATGCATTGATGTTTTGTTTCACTGCCTTCATAGTCCAAGTGCAAGGTAGCAGCAGCACCACTAGCTGTTAATTTTATTCTGAATATCATCACACATGTAGTTCAATAAGCATATAAAAGGTAATTTTCTGGTCCTTAAATACAATAGTTTCTTTAAAAAATCCCATCATTGTTCTTTACCAAAATGCTCTAACATTCAAATGAAATAAAACAAAACAGTACTTTGATGTAATTTACATGTATAAATTTACTTCACTTTTGCCTTGAGAAATTTTAAATTAATATAGATTTAACTTATTAGTTATGCAAAAGCATTTTAACTGTCATGAAAGTTTCCCTGGTCATATTATATATATACATAAAACAACAGTGAAAATAATAGCAAGGGAGAGCAACAAACTCAAAACAACTTAAGCAAAAAGAAAAAAGAAACAAGAGGAAAAAAATGTATTCTTTGGCATAACTGGGCAAATCATCTTTAGCCTGACTAGACATGCAGACTTAAATAATGTCATCAGTATTCTATTAGCTTTCTTGGTGCTTAGCTCTGACCATATGCTGTCAGATTCAAGGCCAGTACAAAAGGTCTTTCCAACAAAAACTCCACATTTCTCACTAGATGTTCTTGGCCTGTCTTGGTACTTGTATTGGTCACTGTGTCCCTGGAAACAAGTTAAGGCACAGACTCAGAGTAAGAAAATAGTGTTACCAAAGAAAGAAATTTGGAGTACTATTACAAGAGGAAAGAAAGATGGATCATAGGAAGAAGACAATGCTGTTCATTCTTTCATTTAATTATCGTTTATTGTATGTCTATTATGAGCAAGACACAAGTCTTGACACTGCGAACTAATCAGTGACAAGAACAAGAAAGCCCCTGGGTCCTCCAGACATTTTCATTTGTGTAAGAGGATGGATAGTAAGCAAGCATTCAAATAATAATAGACTAGATGAGGCTAAGATCCATGAAGAAAAGAGACCAGAGAGCAACAGACCACATTAAGTTCAATAAAGTGGCAGAATTGTGGTGCTGGAAAAGATCTTGAGAGTCCCTGTACTGCAAGGAGATCAAACCAACCAGTCCTAAAGGAAATCAACCCTGATTATTCATTGGAAGGACTGATGCTGATGCTGAAGCCGAAGCATCAATTCTCTGGCCACCTGATACAAAAGGCCGACTCACTGGAAAAGACCCTGCTTCTGGGAAAGACTGAGGGCAAGAGAAGAAGAGGGTGGCAGAGGATGAGATGGTTGGATGGCATCATTGACTCAATGGACATGAGTTTGAGCAAACTCCAGGGAGATTGTGAAGGACAGGGAAGCCTAGCATGCTTCAGTTCATGAGGTCACAAACAGTTGGACACCACTTAGGGACTGAACAATAAGTAGTATTCAGAGAAGAATTCACAATGATACTAAATGTAGAGTCTACTATTATTTTTCAGTTGTTAATTAAAATTACATTAATTCTAAAGTAGAAATATATTCTGCATACATGCTAAATTGCTTCAGTTGTGTCCAACTCTTTCTGACCCTATGGACTGTAGCCCACCAGGCTCCTCTGTCCATGGGATTCTCCAGGCAAGACTACTAGAGTGGGTTGCCATGCCCTCCTCCAGGGAATCTTCCTGACCCAAGGATCAAACCCACATCTCTTATGTCTCCTGCATTGACAGATGGGGTCTTTACCAATACTGCCACCTGGGAAGAATAAATATGTTCTACTAAGCCTTCCTTGGTGGCTCAGATGGTAAAGAATCTGCCTGCAGTGCAGGAGACCCAGATTTGATCCCTGGATCAGGAAGATCTTTGGGAGAAGGGAATGGCAACCCATTCCAGTATTCTTGCCTGGGAAAGCCCATGGACAGACGACCTGGCAGGCTACAGTCCATGGAGTTGCAAAGAATCAGGCATGACTATGTGACTAACACTTTCACTTTTCAAGCCTAAAACAAATGTTTGAATACATGTGATTTGTAGTAAATTATATAGATTTTACTTCATGTGTGTATATAAATGTTTGAGTGAGACAGAATTTAATATGAGAGTCCATACAACAAAAAATTTATTATGAATTATATTTCTTATTAGTGAGTTACTTATAATAAACCATCTGTGGAGGCTAAACTTGTGTTTGTTAGAGAATAATATAACCACCTTTACATGTATCAACTCTGTGACTTGCACCAAAGTGCTCTCCCAAAGAAGTAAATTTTCAAAATATTATTGGAGTTTAATTCCATTAAAAAGAAAAAATATATATAGTAAATTCATTTGAAGATAAAAATAAAATATTTAAACTTAATATTGTAAGCTTTAATAAATTTACTTGAGAATTTTTAAATATCTTTGATTTGCTATAATGTTTTGAAAAAAATTAATCATGAAAATCCATATAACACTTAGAAAAGAATATATATTTTTCCTTTGCCTTCTTTTCCAATATGGTTTGAAAGGGCACTTACACCTAGCACATAGAAGGTGTTCAAAAAGTATTTGTTGAATGGCTGCATGAATAGGTAAATCGTGGCCTTCAGTTAAATCATTCATGGAAAGATATCTTAAAGCTTCCATTGAAATGTCTTTTTTTTTTTCTTTTTTTTTGTTTTCATTTCTCATCTTAAATATCCAAGTAGATCAGATATCCAGCTTACTGCTGCTGCTGCTGCTGCTAAGTCACTTCAGTCGTGTCCGACTCTGTGTGACCCCATAGATGGCAGTCCACCAGGCTCCCCCATCCCTAGGATTCTCCAGGCAAGAACACTGGAGTGGGTTGCCATTTCTTTCTCCCGTGCATGAAAGTGAAAAGTGAAAGTGAAGTCGCTCAGTCATGTCCGACTCTTAGCGACCCCCTGGACTGAAGCCTATCAAGCTCCTCCACCCATGGGATTTTCCAGGCAAGAGTACTGGAGTGGGTTGCCACTGCCTTCTCTGATTCAGCTTACTAAGGAGTAGGTAATGCAACAAATGATCAAAATAGCATCATAGAATGAGTTAAGAAAGTTTTATGATAATATTTTGCTCCTGGGATATTATTTTCATAGTGCTTTTATGGGACTAAAGTACATTTTTGGTACTTTAATATTACCATTAATTAATATTTACTGAGAATTTACTATACTGTCCTCTGTCCTTTACACACATTAAAATATAAAATCTTCATAAAACTTTAAGAGATGAGGAAATCAAGTTACCCAGGGGCTAAATAACTTCACAACTTATTGGGTGAAGTCTGGTACAAACCAAGAGAGTAGGGCTTGAGAGTTGGTGATATTACCATTTTTTAAAATTCTGCCTCAATGTACCCAGTTTTTTAGGTAACTATAAAATAATATACAAAACATTGAATCTCACCCCCAAAAAAGTCCACATTTTCTTCCAGTGACAAAAAACCTTGACTTTACAAAAAAAAAAAAAAAAAAAGACTATAGGATTCCTACTGAGTATGACTAATCACCTTAGAACTCCATAATATTTTAATAAACTAAAAAAATCTATTAAGTATTATATAGACTCCAAAGTCAACATTTAGCACATATTTAGAAAACACAAGAGCTCTTTTCTTTTTCTCAGTAGAGCAAACAGGTAGGACTTAATAATTTTGATATTATTTCCAAGCATCTTTAACTGGTTTCTGCAGAATACTGCCTACTGTTCATAAGATTTAAAGGTAATGTTGCATAGTTGTCATAGACATAGTTAAATAAATGAATTAAGAAAGTTTTCTGATGGCAGTGTTTTCCTGAACCTATAATATTTTATGGCTCTTTGTGGTCTGAGGTGAGATACCCTAGACTCTGAGATTTACATGTAGGTTTTGTTGTTGTTGCTTAAGCTATTTCAAATGAGTCTCTTCTTTAGTAGAAAAGAACAGAGACTATGTAAGATGCTCTTTACACTAACATAAAAATTTGATAAAATTTAAAATGTCTGTTGAGCACTATGCTAGAAGTTTTACACTTGCCCTGTTTCATCTGAGAAAGATTTAACTCTGAGCCCATGACACAGATGAGGAAGTGGATACTTTTGTGAAGTTAGCAGCAAAGACACACAGTCTGCCACATTCACATTTCAGAGCCCAAGTGTTGGACCTTTGAGCCCTACTGTCTTTCCAAATTTTTGAAGTAAAGGATGGAAGATTTTCATCACTGAATGATGACATGTTCTCAGATGTTGTTGAGTGAAACTAAAGAAATATTTTCTCTGTAACTGGGTACAGAAGTTAAAATCAGTATCATTTATAGAGTTTTAAAAATTCAAGAACTAGCAATGACTTCTATGTTCCTGTGAAACTAAGTTGTTGTTTAATCACTAAGTCATGTCTGACTCTTTTGTGGTCCCATGGACTATAGCCCACCAGGCTCCTCTGTCCATGGGATTTCCCAGGCAAGAATACTGGAGTGGGTTGCCATTTCCTTCTCTAGGAAATCCTCCCCACTCAGGGATTAAACCTGAGTCTCATGCCTTGCAGGAGGATTCTTTACCACTGAGCTATCATGGAAGCCCATGAAACTAAAAGGTAGAAATAAACAGTAAAAAAAAAAAGTAAGAACATAGACTTAATTAAAGAAAATGGCATTCCAATGTCAGCTCCCTAGGTAGTCAATTTGCTTAATATCTATGAGTCTTGACTTCCTTTTCCACAAGAAATGTAATTGAAATCGAAAGTCTCTCAGTCATGTCCAACTCTTTGTGACCCCATGGACTGTAGCTGTCCATGGAATTCTCCAGGCCAGAATGCTGGAATGGGTAGCCGTTCCCTCCTCTAGGGGATCTTCCTACCCAGGGATCAGACCTAGGTCTACTGCATTGCAGGGGGATTCTTTACCATCTGAGCCACCAGGGAGGCATACCTATATGAAGGATTTCTTGAAAAACTTAAACTTATGTACATAGATTAAATGAGTATTTTGTGTACCAAGCACACAGTAAACTCCCAATAAACATGATCATCACTCATCCCTCTTTCCTTTCTTTGCTGTGTATCTTGAATCCTTGTACATAGAATTTCTGATTTTCTTGAACTCCAAAGACATTGTTTTAATGATTAGTTAAATGTACACCACATTTCAAGTAGGCAAAGCACCCAAGTTATTTTATATAATCCTCTAAAGCTATGGTGTAGGTACTATTCTCATTTGACAAAAAATAATGTAAACCTTCAGTGTTAGTCACTCAGTCGTGTCTGATTCTTTGTGACCCCATGGACTGTAGCCCACCAGGCTCCTCTGTCCATGGAATTTCCAGGTAATAATACAAGAATGGGTTGCAGTTTCCTTCTCCAGGAGATCTTCTCAACCCAGGGATCAAACTGGGTCTCTTGCCATTGCAGGCAGCTTATTTGTCTGAGCCACTGGAGTGTTTGATAGCATCATCTAAGGTTATTCACATGAAAAATAGGCTTGGATTTATTAGGTAGTTAGAATAGGAAAGAGGAGTCCAAAATGGTGGTGGCTAAAAGACAAGGAAGGGAAAAGCTCACAAAAATAGAACAAAGGAGGGTCAAAGGAAGGTCCGAGGACCAGACTGAGGACCTCAGGCAGAACAAACAGCACTCCTGGCTAGCCCAGTTTACACACAGCAGGCCCAGGGGGGGAGAAAAAAAAAACAACATATAAAAAGAGGAGCCAAAGGGCCAGGTCACTCTCTCTCCCACGCGTTCCCGTGCTCTCCCTCTCTCCTCTTCGCATCTTTGGGTTGTCATTCCCTCACGGCTTGAGGATGTATTTTTCTGCTATTTTCTAAATAAAACTGAGCTATAACATGGAGCTGTAACACTGATCTGTCTAAGAGATATAACACGGTCTGTCCAAGAGCTGTGATGCGCCGAGGGCTTTAATGTCTGTTGCTGCAAATCTCTGTTGTGACGAGATCGAACTAAGGAAATTACACTTGCCTGACAGATTTAATATGTTTACAAAGCAAGAATTAATTTTAAAAATCTATCATTTACTAGCAGATATCTTACATACAAAACATAGGAAAGACACATGTTAAATTCTGATTTCTTATTTCAATATTTCCTAATTGATGAGTTGATTATAATCTAATCAAAATAAACATAAGAATAATATTAGGCTAGTATGGATTTCATTTGTGTGTATTCCACTTTGTTTTATTCTCTGAAGCATCATTTTGTGGACAGCAAAATCTTTTATAACAATTACCAATTTGTTTATGTAACTTGCTTATAAAATAGTCTTAGAAGTAAATGTTTACCTATTTATTTCTAAAGATATACTTACCTACAATGTGCTCATGTTTATTATTACCATGTAAACTTTCTTCTGTTTAGAATATTAACTTATTTGAATGTAGAAGAAATTTTCATTATGTTTCAAAATGCAATTATCCTACATGTCACCTGTTTTTTACAGCTCAAGTAGAATTAATTTCATTGCTCTCCTTTAAAATGTATTTTTTTTCATAGACAAGTTATATATTATGACAACTTTTTCTCACAGATTTCCATCTCTTTAACAACGTGATATTTCAAACATACTTTGTTAGTTACCTTGGGATTTATTTATATTATGTCTTTTTCCTTTTTATTCATCCAGATATAGTCTCTTTTTAAATTTTGAATGTTACCACATTATCCAAAAGTGAAACAAGCCTCCAATTCCACTGGCCATAAAGAGTAAAATGATAAAAACCTCTTGAGATGAAAACCTAACTAACTCCAGCATGGAAAAATATTTCAATAATAATTTATTTCATTCCTTGATTTATAAAAAACTTTACTTTGACCCAGAATTTTAAACTTCCAATACCTTGAAAAGGATCACTTTCATACGGATGANGTAAAATGATAAAAACCTCTTGAGATGAAAACCTAACTAACTCCAGCATGGAAAAATATTTCAATAATAATTTATTTCATTCCTTGATTTATAAAAAACTTTACTTTGACCCAGAATTTTAAACTTCCAATACCTTGAAAAGGATCACTTTCATACGGATGACATAAAATAATAAACATGCTTTCCACTTAATCCTTGGGGGTCTAAGTATACAGTGTATATGAAATAGTATATACTTCCTTAAATTATAGAATGCTTCTATACCACTGGCATGGGCTTCCTTCATAGCTCAATTAGTAAAGAATCTGCCTGCAACTCAGGAGACCCCAGTTTGATTCCTGAGTTGGGAAGATGTGCTGGAGAAGAGTACCCACTCCAATATTCTTGGGCTTCCCTTGTGGCTCAGCTGGTAAAGAATCTGTCTGCAATGTGGGAGACCTGGATTCAATCCCTGGGTTGGGAAGATCCCCTGGAGAAGGGAAAGGCTACCCACTCAGATATTCTGTCCTGGAGAATTCCATGTACAGTCCATGGGGTCACAAAGAGTTGGGCACAACTGAAGCAACTTTCACTTTCACACCACTGGCAGAGCCAGGTATAGATTTTGATATAAAATAAATCCTACCTTAAGAAACATATGTCATATGGGGGAAAAAGTAAAGCAAACTATATTGTGTTATTTTGGTGTTAACTTTAATTAGCAGTATGAACTTATATAGACATTTCTCATTACTGTTATAATGCTTGCAGGTTATTGGGTTATTCTTCGGCAGTTACATGTACATTTCACCCCTAAGTTTTTTGTAATCTCTTGAAAAACCGAGGCCAGCTTTTCCATATTTACTGGATTCTTTTATTCCCACCACAATTCTTTGCACTTTGAAACCACATATTATTTAATACCTATAACTACATTTAACACAGATACTATTATTGTCTCCACTTTACAAATGAATAAGTTGATGCCTTTCTTAGGTTAGGTCACTTGAACAAGCTTGTAAATAACAAAATGAAGACTTGGACTCAAATCTATCTGATTTCAAAGCCAGTCTTATTTTCCTTCTTTATCACAATACTTTTCACATACTTCCCAATATTGACAATGGATCACAGTAAATCAGAGCCATACTTATTTTCTCTTCTAGTATCAGGGAACTTGTTAGTCTAAAAATACAACTGTAGAGTCCGAGGTTATTCTTCCTTCATTTTCTCCTCCTTTCTTCCTTACTTCCTTCCTACCGCCCACCAACATTTGCACGTCTGTTGTGCTAACTACTGTGCTAGAATGGACAGATTATTTTTTCTAGATGGGACCCATTTGGATTTGAAAATGATTCACAAGATTTAGAAACAAAGCACCTTGTGCTATAGGATCATTCATAATACATTGTTTCCTTGTGCAGAGGTTAGATTATCTTAATCAGACATTCAAATTTTAAAGTATTTGTAATAGATGTTTGGTTTTTTCACCTATTGTTCACAAGCATTTTGTGAACAACTGCAGCAAAATATCATTAATTTTTAAGTGATTTAATATTAGGGAAAACATTAATGCTAAGTGTCATTCATTATTTTTTGCTTTGACTATGTCATAATATTAGCTATCACTTGTACTCTCACTGTATGCCAAGTAGTGGGGATTTTATTATTCTTGTTTCACAAAGGAAGACATTAAGACTTAAGAAGCGATTTCCCAAGATTTCACAGCTAGAAAATGGTAGAACTGAGATTTCAAACATGGCTGTCTTTGCCAAAGTGGGCACCCTCATCTACTGTCCTGTTCAGTGCTAATGCTGGAGTTGATGGATCTAAACTAATGGAGCTTTTCGAACAATAAACTTTTTATTGTTAAAGAATTTTCAATTATCTAAATAACTCCAAAAATTATACTGTTTAAGCAGATGGTATAACTCTGTAATAGAATTAATGTTTTCTCATTATACTTGTAAATTTATAATTATAAGACTAAATATATTGGTATAAATGCACTTTCAAAAGACCCACAATATGATTAGATTATTTTTCTGTCCTAATGAAATTGGGGCTTTGAGAGGCTTTATTGTGGCACATTTGTCATAAATTATTCCACATTTCTGTTTGGAGACTGAGTCTTATTTGTTTCAGGAGAGAATGAGACTCTCCTTCACACTGACTAGTACATTATTGTGTTCATTTTTCTGAAACGGCAAAGTATCCTGTGCCATAGTAGTCACTGTGAGAGAATGTTCTAAGGAACTCTTGGCTGTTTCCACTGTTGTTTCTATTTAAATTGTTTCCGTTTAAATTGTAGTAGGAGGTGCTTCCCTAGTGGCTCAGACAGTAAAGAATCTGCCAACAATGCAGGAGACTGGGGTTCGATCCCTTGGTCAGGAAGATACCCTGGAGAAGAAAATGGCAACCCACTCCAGTTTTCTTGCCTGGGAAATCCCAGGGACAGAGGAGCCTAGCAGGCTACAGTCCATGGGGTTGCAAAGAGCTGGACACCACTGAGCAACTAACACTTTCACCTTTTTTTCAGGACACTCTGATTAGCCACCAGATCCTAGAAGTTGTCAAGGTGTTAATGGCTTGTCTCATTAAAGCATCTTATAGAAAAGTGAAATACATACAAGTAAAATTCCTTGACGTTTTTACAAGATGATTAGTTTCTTAGCAATCTTTATAGTCATCCCTAAACTCATATTTCGGTAACTTTTTTCTTAAATAGGTAACATAACATTTTCCAGTTATACCAAGGTCTTAAGGAGTGAGTGTGCCCACACACAGACTTGATAGATAATAAGGAATTCTGATTCTTTGGGCCAATATGTGACAACATATCCAAGATATTATCTTTGTACTGTCTTTTGTTCTGGAATTTTAAAATTATCTTGACCCATCATTCATGGATGTGAGAGTTGGAGTATAAAGAAAGTTGCACACTGAAGAATTGATGCTTTGGAAATGTGGAGTTGGAAAAGACTCTTGAGAGTCCTTTGGACTGCAAGGAGATCCAACCAGTCCATCCTAAAGGAGATCAGTCCTGGTTGTTCATTGGAAGGATTGATGTTGAAGCTGAAACTCCAATACTTTGGCCACCTGATGGGAAGAGCTGACTCATTTGAAAAGTCTGTGATGCTTCGGTAGATTGAGGGAAGGAGGAGAAGGGGACAACAGAGAATGAGATGGCTGGATGGCATCATTGACTCGATGGACGTGAGTCTGAGTGAACTCTGGGAGTTGGTGATGGACAGGGAGGCCTGGCGTGCTGCGGTTCATGGGGTCGCAAAGAGTCGGACATGACTGAGCGACTGAACTGAACTGATAATTTCAGAGGAAAATATTCTAAGTGGAGGGGATTCTTAACAATAGCCTTTCAGAATGATTCAGAGCTTCTAAAAGAAGCTGTAAAAGACGAGGTTTGGTAGTGGTTCTTTTTTTTTTGCAGTGTCCTACAAAGAATCTTTATCTGCCTCAATCAAGCTTAGGAATTTGTGAATATTCTCCCAATTCCATCGGCATATATACATTACCGTGTGTAAAATACATAGCTAGTGGGAAGCTGCTGTATAGCACAGGGAGCTCAGCTCAGTGCTCTGTGATAACCTAGAAGGGTGGGAGGGTGGCTCAAGAGGGAGCGGATATATGTATGTGTATAGCTGATTCACTGTGTTATACAGTAGAAACTAACAGAACATTGTAATTATACTCCAATAGTAAATTTTATTTTTTAAAAAGATATTTGTAAATATGAATCTTATCCAAAATTTCACAATGATATCTCACTCCTCTGTAGGAACTATGAAAACTGTAAAGGTTATAGTCTGCATGAAACAAGCTGTCTGCAAAAGGGCACACAGTTCTTTTTCCAAACTAGTGAGAGATATTGATTTTTTGGTGTTCACATCACAATTTTATATATACAGTGCTCCTTTATACTGAGTCATGAACATCTAGAAGATTGAAAAAGATTTATAAGGCCATGCATGCATGCATGCTCAGTTGCTAAGTCATGTTCAACAATTTGCAGCCCCATAGACTGCAGCCCACCAGATTCCTCTGTCCATGGGATTCTCCAGGTAAGAATACTGGAGTGGGTTGCCATTTCCAGAATTCTCCAGGGGATCTTACCCACCCAGGGATCGAACCCCCAACTCTTAAATCTCCCGAATTGGCAGGTGGATTCTTTACCATTGTGCCACCTGCAAAGCATTAAGGCAGTGACTTTACCTCATTTTATCTTTTTCTATTGTTACCGCTAGAGAAACTTTTACTAGAATTATGAGTTGCATAAAGCTAGATTCTTGTAGCTAGGGACACAAAACATTTGTAATAGCAGACCAGAATAAACTTGAGTCAGTTCCTAAGTAAGGGAGGATTTTCAGGATGATTTGATACATATAAAATGCTTAGAAATATATCTGAGGGCATTACTAATGATTTTTGATGGATGCTGTGGTTTTACGAAAGAACTATTTCTTCTCTGTTAACTCTGGGGCAAATTCTGAAAATGTAGATACTTGCTTTCTAAATCTATTTCTTACAACAAAGAAATAGCTTTGTAAATGTTTAGTCTGTTTAGCTAAGCAGAAATACTAGTTTGCAGTACAGGGATTCACAACTAGAGCTCTTTTTTGTTTTTGTCATGGTTACTGACTTATTGTTATTATTGTTTCTTTGTTTGATTTTTTTGGCCATGTCACCCAGCATGTGGGATCTTAGTCCAGAGACCAAGGATCAAACCTGCATCCCTTGCATTGGAACCAGAGTCTTAACCACTAGACCACCAGGGCCAGGGAAGACCCAAGGTTTGCTTTGCTTTGGTTTATGGCTTGTTTTATAAGTTATAGAATTTAAGTGTGGTTATTTCAGCATATTAGTTGTAAGAATGAAGCATTGTTTTCTTCAAAATTGATCTTGTTCTGAAATTAATTCCAAACAGTATCTATAAAGAAATTTTTTTTGTCATTTTCAGTGCTATTTTGTGAGTATCTTAAGGTTAAAGATTCTGAATGTACCATTCAAAATAAATTTGTGAAAATTTCACTTCTGAAAAAAAGCAGCATTTTATATTCACATCATCTGTTTCTGTGTTAGAAGCAGAGAGCTGAGTACAAGAAACAACTGTTGAAAATCAACAAATTATACTTGATTTCAGAATAAGAATTTTCTCAACCTATCAATCAAAATTCTAAGAAAATATTTGTCACATATTGAAATACTCATTAGAATTTGGACTATGTCTTCAATTTAAAGCAAACCCACCACTTTAATATTAATATATTAATAACTGCTATGGGCTACAAGGTGGTACTAGTGTTAACGAACCCACTTGCCAATGCAGAACTTAATCTAATACTATAGACACAGATTTTGAAATAATTTTATAGAGTTGAAACAATTAATAACATAGAAATTATATATCTTTGAGACACAAATAAGTTGTTTTGTATAAAATAGGCTAGTGCTCTTTTTTTTTTTTTTTTT
>SJYT01007321.1:0-70589 GCA_006410635.1 Cephalophus harveyi | reverse complement strand
TTTTTTTTTTTTTTTTTGGCTGTGCCGGGTCTTCATTGCTTTGCAGGCTTTTCTCTAGTTGTGATGAGCAGGGGCTACACTCTAGCCGCAGTGCATGGGCTTCTCATTGAAGTGGCTTCTCCTGTGGCTGAGCACAGACTCTAAGGCTTATGGGCTTCAGTAGCTGAGGCTCTGGGGCTCTAGAGCAAAGGCTCAATAGTTGGGCACATGGGCTTAGGATCTTCCCGGACCAGGGATCAAACCTGCAGAGTCTCCTGCATTGGCAGGCAGATTTTTTACCGCTGAGCCACCAGGAAAGCCCTAATGTTTTTTTAAATCAAATACAATAAAATTTCTCTTAAAATGTATCCTATCACATATCATTAATTTTTTATTTATGCTGAAATCTTCATGCAAATTTATTATTCAGCAGGGAAAATGTATATTATGGGCCTTGAATTACATCCTATCACTTGTTATTTTTGTATAAGGAAATTTCTCCTGAAAAGAAAAGAATTTTTCTTTTAAGACTATGCATGCAATGTCTCCAAGGAGGAATGCATAAATTACTATTGTGCTGCCATAGTTACCTGAGTCTTAGAAAGAGTGAATGCTAAAGGGCATCTGCTCATTCTTGATATCCAAGTTCATTCATTTAAGTATATCTCCCAATGTATATCACATAGCCTCTCATAAACTCTTAAACAGAAAAGGGAAGGCATGGGGGAATGTACCTTCCTCTGACAGCCTTGAAAGGTGAAAAATTCAATAGCATTTCTAACTCCTGAATCTTAGCATTTTAAAAAACGTTTTCTTTGAATTATTAATGGATATTTCATTTTATGTCTTTGTTCTTTCCCAGACTACCTGTATACATTCCATCTGTACCTCAATACCAAAATGTGTTTTAAGACAGGATGAGATACATTTCCAATCTCTATTTGTATACTTATGTCCATTTGCAACAAGTGGTTTCTAAAAAACTATTATCATGTTCACATTTAGTATCAAAGTGTTTGAATTATCTATTTTTGTATAATAAGTCATCTCAAATGTAGAAGCTTACACAACAATGCATTATTATCTTTCATAGTTTGGAGGGTTGACTGGGCTTAGAGGAATGGTTCTCACTAGAGGTCTTGCATGAGTTATGTGCAGGTGGAGAGTGAGGCTAGAGTTATTTGAAGGTTGCACTGCATTAAAAATTCAAATTATCTTCTTCACTCAAATGTCTGGATCAGAACTAGGATAGCAGGAAGGGTTAAGGGCTGGCCAGTTATAACTCCAAGTGGCCTCTCCTAGATGGCTATCTTGGGCTTCCCTACAGTGTGAGTTTCAGGGTGGTAAGAATTGTTACACACCATCAACTAAATTCTCCCAAAGCAAGCTTTCTAGGAGTCTTAGGGAGAAGATTCAAGGCTTCTTCTGTATTCACCTTGGAAACCATTGTTTCATTTTCCCTGTGTTGCACTGTACTGGTTAAAAATAAGTTAAATGAGTAAGCCGAGACTTAAAACAGTGGAAGAGAGCGCACAGATCAATAACTGAAGGTATGATCTGTCTGTGGAGATGAGCTACTATACAGGATATGAATGAACTTAAAATCTTATCCATAAAAACCATTAAGAAACTCAGAATAGTTTAAGTATTTTCATAATATCCCATAATTGAAAAAAGAACATTACCTGTCCCTATTTTATCAATGATAAATCGCAGCAAAAAGGATAAAGTGAGCTCATTGAAATCAAGATTAAATGAAGCTTCCAACTCCTATTTTAAGGATTTAGTTGAAATTCTTTTAAAGAAATGTTTGGTGGATGGGACTTCCCAGGCAGTCCAGTAGTTAAGACTTTGCCTTCCAATGCAGGGGATGTGGGCTCCCCTGGTCAGGGAGATAAGATCCCACATGCCTTGCAGCCAAAACACCAAAACATAAAACAGAAACAATGTTCTAACAAATTCAATAAAGACTTCAAAAATGGTCCACATCAAAAAAATTATAATAAAATAAAAACTGTTTGGTAGACTTTCACATTTGTTTCAATTGAAAAAAGTTTTTTAAACAATGTTTTTAATTTAATTTAATTTATGTATTGGTATGGCTACAAATACACTTTGCTTGTTTTTACTGGGATTCTTCATGATTACTGACCACAAACTTTATCTTACTGTGGTAGTGGGCAGCTGCTAGATTTAATCAGATGCTATTTATCCCAGGAAAAGATGGGAATATTAACAAAGATTTTCTCTCTCTCCGAGGACTTCTGGACTAAGCACTGCCTACTCAGGATAAACTAAACACACTTCAGGTTAAGTTGCTGTGTTTTGGTCATGAGATGAGAGAAAAATGCCAGAGAGCCAAACAATAAAACTAAACCCTCCAAGTTGGCCGTTCCATTTTCTTAAATGAGAGAGTAATATTTTTACATAACAAAAATGTGTTGAATAAAACATGTCAAACAGCTCACTAGGCACATTAATCATTGTGAAGTAAGAATATTAACTTAAGCTTTTAATAACCAAAGTAGGTGGTAGAAGCCAGCCTTTAAAAAAATTTTCCCCTTCAGGAAATCAGAGCTAATTAAAGAGAGTTAAATGATAAGCAAGTGAGCCTCCATTTATGCACATGTTATGAAGGGTAGAAAATTTTGGAGACTAGAGACTGGTTCAACGTTTTCTTGATTCTTGAAAGTAGATTTTCATAGGAGGAAGTGATGAGCTTCATAGTCCAAAACTACGAGAATCCATCAAGAAAAATAAAAGACTTCAGTTAGCATGACTCCAGGATAATTGTGTGGCTACTGGCTTGCCTCCGAGGTGAGAAGGCAGAATACTATGAAACTTTATGGCATTATGAAACTCTGCTTTCCTAATTCAACTCAAGAAGGTTATAAACTTAACCTTCCCAAGCTTTATTTTTAATTAAATGGAGACAGAAATAATACTGCAGTTAATGATATGGAACACATAAAAGAGCTCCATGCAATGGCTAGAAGAGGGTTTATACTCTTTAAGTGGTTGTAGTAGTTATAGGATTAATTAATCAGTTCTAATGTGCTCTTAATGAAAAAATCTATTTTAAAAAGCTGTGAGCTGAAGACAGATGAAATACCCACCAGTGTAGACCTAATGAAATAAATTCATTTTAAAAGGTTTATTCATTTATCTAGTATTTATTGAATGATTTCTTTGTGCCAAGCAGTATGCTTGGTAAGTAAAACAAATTTCCTTCCCTTCTGGAGCTGAGGAGGACAAGTAGTAACCAAAAAGTCAGCTGTAAATGCCCAGCTGTGATAAAGGACACAGATTCTTCTGAAAGAGTAATATAGGGATATTCTTTTTATTAGGAGTGATCAAAGAAGTTCCTTTAGAAAGTGATATTTCACTTGTGTTCAGTAATTTGACAGTTGTCTAATGATAGTTGAAAGCTTTTTTGAGAGCAAAAACTGTGTTTTCAAAGACTCTAAATAGCAGTACATTTTAAGAAGTAAGCAATGTTTATGTAGATGGAGTGTGGAAAGAGGGAAAATGATAAGAGATTAGACAAGCTATTAATACAATGATCTGGATCACTAAGAGCTCTGTATGCCAATATTAGAAATTCAGATTTTATCTGAAGGAAAATAAAAAGCCATTGACAAATTCTATTAGGATATCATACAGTTTGTGTTTTAAAAAAATATTCCACCATTCTTTGGAGAATGAGTTGAATAAAAGTAGTAGAGGAAGAATGTAGAGACATGAAGAGGTGACCAGCATCATGCTGCGAACGACGGAAAGAAATGTTCAGATGTGAGACAGATTTGAGAAAGAATTGACAGGACTTAACACATTGGATGTGGGAATCAAAGCAAAAAGAAGAACAATCCCCAAGAATAGATTTTAGAACTTAATAAATAATAATGCTATTTGCTAAAATACAGTAGCTGACACTTTAAAAAAGCAGAAAATCTGATTTTAGATTTCTAATTTTGAGACCCTAGTCTGACATCTAGGGAAATTTTCAAATATGTAATCATCTGAGTCTGGACCACAGCTATAATTTTGGGGATCATCAAACTACAGATGGTCTTTAAACCGACAGGTCTAGGAGAGCTCAGCACAGGAGAGGATGGACACAGAGAAGAGACCTCGTTCAGAGTCCCGAGGGCGGCTTGCTGGCTTGGTGAGAGGGGATGAGCTCAAACATAGAGAATAACTAGAGAGTTGGAAGAAAAACTAGAAGAAAGTGGTGTTAAGAGGATCCGAAGGAGGATGGTGTTTCAGAAGGCAAGGGTGGTATATCCTGCCAAATTCTTCAGGAGATCAAGAGACATGAAGACAGAAAGAGAAATACACCCACCGACTGTGACAACAGGCAAGACAGTGATGATGGGTTCAACTCTTAGAAGCCCCAAGATGGACTCCCGTGTGGTTCAGACTCATTGCAGTGGCCCACTCAAGCACATTATCAAGTTGCCAACAATAGCTAATTAAAAACCTTGAATCAGATTATATAAGAATACTAAAGAAATATACAATTTATAACCCCAAATGAAAGTTCTTAAAATCCAATTTTTCTCTATTTCCACTCCACACACATAGGAACTTTCTCACATCTTTCAAATCTTTACATGGGCTGCTCACTTTCTCATACTCTCCATCTCAGTCCTTTTTTTTTTCTTTCAGTTCAGTGCAGTCACTCAGTCGTGCCTGATTCTTTGTGACCCCATGGACTGCAGCACACCAGGCTTCCCTGTCCATCACCAACTCCTTCAGCTTGCTCAAACTCATGTCCATCGAGTTGGTGATGCCATCCAACCATCTTACCCTCTGTCATCCCCTTCTCCTCCTGCCTTCAATCTTTCTCAGCATCAGGGTCTTTTCGAATTGGTCAGTTCTCCGCATCAGGAGATTCAGCTTCAGCATCTGTCCTTCCAATGAATATTCTGGACTGATCTCTTTTAGGATGGACTGGTTTGATCTCCTTGCAGTCCAAGGGACACTCAAGAATCTTTTCCAGCACCACAGTTCAAAAGCATCAATTCTTTGGTGCTCAGCTTCTTTATGGTCCAACTCTAACATCCATACATGAGTACTGGAAAATCCATAGCTTTGACTAAACGGACCTTTGTCGGCATAATGAAGTTAAAAATCTCTAAATTTTTGCTGATTTTTTGGGGTGGGTGCTATTTCTGTTTGGTTCACTTTATTCTATGTTTTGAATGAACAAAACTTTACTTTCTCTTATTCTTTGTTTTCTATCTTCACTGTCTGCAATAATGGCAGGCCAATGAAAATATCCCAGCAAATAATACTGCTATAGTCTTTCAAATTATTTCTTTGAGCTTATCTTACCCTGCTTACCTTTTCTACATTCTATCACCAAAAGTTTGAGACTTAGGCTGGCAAGAACAGACCTTCTCTTAGGGGACAACAGGAGGGTAGTATAATAAAAAGCCAAAGGCACAAAGACAAAATTCACACCATTATAGAGGAGGAAAACCCGTAATGTGTATAAGTTAATAAATTTTGTGATTGTCACATGAAAATTATAGAGATTTGCTACTCTCAGCTGACCCAGGCTGCAAGAAGCATTAATGTCAAACTTGCTTCAAAGAGCCAACTTGTTGTCAAACTCAACAGAAAAGGAGACATAGGTGATCTTTCTTTATAACTCATTTTAATGGAATGCAAATAGCTATTATAAGAACATCTGTACAGTTAGTTAATGGTCTTAAGGCTGAGTGACAGCCATGAATTATTTAAGAAGAAATGAAACAGCAGTGTGTCAAGTAACTTGTGTCAGGGAAGTATAGCTTAAAAGTAAGAAAGCATATTTAGTGGGTGTTGCATCAACTCAAAAGTTAGAAATATAGTATTTTAAATATTCAGATTCTAAAAGCATCCTGGCATTCAGTTTTTGATTTTAGGTGCATGTTCTAGAATATCAAAACTCTCAGAGTAATGAAAAGCCATACTTACCTAGAATATAATCTGCTGCCATAAAAATGGGATTTATCCTTAAAACGCCACACCACTAGCCTTTGGACACCAACTAATTATCAAGGATAGAATTCTAATCAGGGTTACCAAGTAGAGTAAGCTATAGGTGATTTTAGATTTAAATCTGAATTGTATCAAATATCTATTTTGACACATTATTAGAATTAACATAGTCTCTAAACCAAAGATTTAAAACTTTTATAGTTTCATTTCTCTGACTTTACAGATAATAAAACTAAGACATATTAAATGACTAAGAAAACAAGACATGTATCCATGACTTGCAAAGAAAACAAGCTTGCAAGACAAGAGAAGTGTTAAACTTTTTCAAGTATTCTTTAAGAATATATGTGTATGACTGAGTCACTTTGCTGTACAGCAGAAATTAAACATAATGTTGTAAATAAAAAAGATTGACTAGTGAAAAAGAAAAACCTCAACAGAGACATCTGACATGATTATTACATCCCTGTAGCCGTTATGTGGCTTCCCTGGTGGCTCAAGTGGTAAAGAATCCACTTGCAATGTGGGAGACCTGGGTTCAATCCCTGGGTTGGGGAGATCCTCTGGAGCAGAAAATGACAACCCACTCCAGTATTCTGGCCTGAAGAATTCCATGGACAAAGGAGCTTGGCAGGCTACACTCCATGGTGTCAGAAAGAGTCAGACACAACTGAGCAACTTTCTGGGAAGTATGAGAACTATGAGATCCAGAAGGCTTAGATTTGTGCTTCTCCTGCCCAGGTGTTGACTACATTTTTGTAGCTTACTAAGGTAACTCACTAATGCTGTTCCCAGAGATACAATGGCTCTTATCATAAGTTCCCTCCTAGGTGTCTACTATTTTATTATTCCAATTATCTTAATTTTATTCCTATCCTCATTGATTAGAGTTTTGAAGTTCTTTTCCTGATTATCTTCAAAGGTTTTCAAACAGCCATGACTCTAACATTGACAGAGATACAGATTTTATACCCTTCTAATTCTGAGATTATTCATTTAAATCAGCAAACATTTTATTATCTGTAGCCCATAATTTCCATAATACAGGAAAGACAGAGAGGGAGGATTTGGTGGGAAAAGAACTGGTCTCAGAAATAAATTGTGTATTACCTGAAGTTTTATAGTTCTTATATTTTAACAAAAATTTGTGAAAATAGGGAGAGCTGGGAAAATGTGACTGTTAATTAAGAGAAAAATAGAAAACAGAAGCAGCTTCATGGATAATCCAGCAAATGGATTTAAAAGTCAAATGCTTTAAAATAATTATAACTAATATATTTTTAAAATAGATAAAAGACACATAAAAGAGATGAAAATAGAATTTCAATAAAGAATTGAAATGTACATTAAAAAAACAGAAACAAATGGATATCCTACAACTGAAAAATCCAGAATCTAAAATTAAGACCTCAATGGAGAGGTTTAAAGAGAAAATAAATAAGAGAAAATTGAATTAGTAAACATAGAACAGAGCGTAAGAATATATTTCAAGTGAGACATAGAAAAAGCTGGAAAGAACTAAACCTAAGAAATATGAAGTAGGATTCAGTCGAATGGTCTAACGTATATATAATTGGAGTTCCAGAAGACAAAAACAATGAAGATGGGATGGAAAAAATATTTGAAGAAATATATGTGGAGAATTTTTCAAAATTGATGGAAGATATTTTGTCAATCTATGAATCCAGAATTTCTGCAAAATTCAAACAGGATAATTACAAAGAAAGCAAACCATATGAATATGATGGTCAAATTGCTAAAGCTTACTGAAAATGAAAAAAGAAAAAGAAAAAAAAGGGCAAAAAGAAACAATAATCTCAAAGAGTAATAATGAGCAATAACTGATTTTCAGGGAAAGCCTACAAAAGTGGACTATTAGTGTTAAAATGTCAAAAGAATGAAAGATAAATTACTAACCTCAAACGCTATAGCCAGTAAAAATATTCCTCAAAAATTAAAGTAAAATAAATAAATTTGTATCTAAACAAAAGTTCAGGCAATTCATCACCAAGATCTGTAGCAGAAGAAATATTAAGCAAAGTATATTTATACTTTGTTATTATGAGCAAAATATATATTTTGTATATATAATACATACAAAGTATAGATAAGCAAAAATAATATATATATACATAATCCGTCTAGTCAAGGCTATGGTTTTTCCTGTGGTCATGTATGGATGCGAGAGTTGGAATGTGAAGAAGGCTGAGCGCCAAAGAATTGATGCTTTTGAACTGTGGTGTTGGAGAAGACTCTTGAGAGTCCCTTGGACTGCAAGGAGATCCAACCAGTCCATTCTGAAGGAGATCAACCCTGGGATTTCTTTGGAAGGAATGATGCTAAAGCTGAAACTCCAGTACTTTGGCCACCTCATGCGAAGAGCTGACTCACTGGAAAAGACTCTGATGCTGGGAGGGATTGGGGGCAGGAGGAGAAGGGGATGACCAAGGATGAGATGGCTGGATGGCATCACGGACTTGATGGACGTGAGTCTGAGTGAACTCCGGGAGATGGTGATGAACAGGGAGGCCTGGCATGCTGCGATTCATGGGGTGGCAAAGAGTTGGACGTGACTGAGCGACTGAACTGAACTGAACATAATTAAATAATATATATATTATAATATATAAGCAAAACATATCAATACAAAGGCTGAAGGTACATGAACCCAGAAGGAAGCCCAAAACTTCAAGATGGTTATGGTGAGCAAGTGAGCAAGAGATGTGACTACAGAAGACTGGTTGGAGTTGCAAAGTTGCTGACTTTGAAGAGGAAGGAAAGGGCTATAAGTGAAAAATCTGGGAAATCTTTAGAATCCAGGAAAGGCAGAAAGACAGAAACAGATTTTCCCTTGGATACTCATGAAAGGAATACAGCTGATGTCTTCATTTAAGCCCAGTTGGATCATGCCGGAATGTTAACCATCAAAACTGCATAATAATAAATGTATGTGTTTTTTAAACTAGTAATTTAGAGTAATAGTAGAAAACAAATAAAGAAATGCAAATTAAAAATACAATAAAATGCTATTACTCACATTCCAGAAGTGCTAAAGCCATGTTTTGGCAAGAGTGTTGTACAACTAAAACTGTCTCATTGCTGGTTCCAGTATAAAAATGGTATATGTACTATTGAGAAGTCTGGTATTTTTCTCTTAAAGCTAAAGTATGCCCAACTTATGATGTCACAATTTCATTTGAGTATATCAATGAAAAATATGTAACTACAAAAGTAATATATGCACAAAAATATGCATATTGTCACTCATTTACAATAGCCAAACATGAAAGCATATCAACAGAGAGGTTTGGATAAAAGTTGAACTATACACATAAAATGCAACACTACATAGTGGTTACAAAGAATAAGCCACTCATGTACATGATAATATCTTTCTCTTCATATAAATGTGTAAATATGTACAAGTGTGTGTGCATGTGTGTATGTTTATGTGTGTGTATAAAATCAAGGTGAAAACCTAAGATCAGAGCACTTGATGCATTCTCCAACACCACAGTTAAAAGCATTGATTCTTCACTGTTCAGCTTTCTTTATAGTTCAACTCTCACATCCATACATGAATACTGGAAAATCCATAGCTTTGACTAGATAGAATTCTGTTGGCAAAATAATGTCTCTGCTTTTTGATATGCAGTCAAGATTGGTCATAGCTTTTCTGCGAAGAAGCAACTGTCTTTTAATTTCATGGCTGCAGCCACCAATCTGCAGTGATTTTGGAGCTAAAAAAATAAAGTCTGTCACTGTTTCCATTGTTTCCCCACCCATTTGCCACCTTTTTTTTACTGGCACTTATTTATGAATGATCACTGTTTGTTTCCAAGGCAAACCATTCAATATAACAGTAATCCAAGTCAATGCCCCAACCAGTAACACTGAAGCTGAAGTTGAACAGTTCCATGAAGACCTACAAGACTTTCTATAACTAACACCCAAAAAAGATGTCNTGCCACCTTTTTTTTACTGGCACTTATTTATGAATGATCACTGTTTGTTTCCAAGGCAAACCATTCAATATAACAGTAATCCAAGTCAATGCCCCAACCAGTAACACTGAAGCTGAAGTTGAACAGTTCCATGAAGACCTACAAGACTTTCTATAACTAACACCCAAAAAAGATGTCCTTTTCATTATAGGGGACTGGAATGCAAAAATGAGAAGTCAAGAAACACCTGGAGTAACAGGCAAATTTGGCCTTGGAAGTACAGAATGAAGCGGGGCAAAGGCTAATAGAATTCTGCTAAAAGAATGCATTGGTCATAGCAAACACCCTCTTCCAACAACACAAGAGAAGACTCTACACATGGACATCACCAGATGTTAAAACACTGAAATCAGACTGATTATATTTGCAGCCAAAGATGGAGAAGCTCTATACAGTCAGCAAAAACAAGACTGGGAGCTGACTGTGGCTCAGATCATGAACTCTTTATTGCCAAATTCAGACTGAAATTGAAGAAAGTGGGGAAAACTACTAGACCATTCAAATCCCTAAACTACTAGACCTAAATCAAATCCCTTATGAATATACAGTGGAAGTGAGAAATAGATTTAAGGGACTAGATCTGATAGATAGAGTGCCTGATGAACTATGGATGGAAGTTCGTGAGATTGTACAGGAGACAGGAAACAAGACCATCCCCAAGAAAAGGAAATGCAAAAAAGCAAAATGACTGTCTGGGGAGGTCTTACAAATACATGCAAAAAGAAGAGAAGCGAAAAGCAAAGGAGAAAAGGAAAGATATAAACATCTGAATGCAGAGTTCCAAAGAATAACAAGGAGAGATAAGAAAGCCTTCCTCAGTGATCAATGCAAAGAAATAGAGGGAAAAAAATAGGATGGGAAAGATTAGAGATTTCTTCAAGAAAATTAGAGATACCAAGAGAAGATTTCATGCAAGAATGGGCTCGATAAAGGATAGAAATGGTGTGGACCTAACAGAAGCAGAAGATATTAAGAAGAGGTGGCAAGAATACACAGAAGAACTCTACAAAAAAGAGCTTCACAACCCAGATAATCATGATGGTGTGATCACTCACACTCACCTAGAGCCAGACATCTTGGAATGTGAAGTCAAGTGGGCCTTAGAAAGCATCACTACAAACAAAGCTAGTGGAGGTGATGGAATTCCAGTTGAACTGTTTCAAATCCTGAAAGATGATGCTGTGAAAGTGCTACACTCAATATGCCAGCAAATTTGGAACACTCAGCAGTGGCCACAGGACTGGAAAAGGTCAGTTTTCTTTCCAATCCCAAAGAAAGGCAATGCCAAAGAATTGAGGTGATGGAATTCCAGTTGAACTGTTTCAAATCCTGAAAGATGATGCTGTGAAAGTGCTACACTCAATATGCCAGCAAATTTGGAACACTCAGCAGTGGCCACAGGACTGGAAAAGGTCAGTTTTCTTTCCAATCCCAAAGAAAGGCAATGCCAAAGAATGCTCCAACTACCGCACAATTGCAGTCATCTCAAACGCTAGTAAAGTAATGCTCAAAATTCTCCAAGCCAGGCCTCAGCAGTACATGAACCGTGAACTTCCTGATGTTCAAGCTGGCTGTATAAAAGGCAGAGGAACCAGAGATCAAATTGCCAACATCTGCTGGATCATCAAAAAAGCAAGAGAGTTCCAGAAAAACATCTATTTCTGCTTTATTGACTATGCCAAAGCCTTTGACTGTGTGGATCACAATAAAGTATGGAAATTCTGAAAGAGATGGGAATACCAGACCACCTGACCTGCCTCTTGAGAAACCTGTATGCAGATCAGGAAGCAACATTTAGAACTGGACATGGAACAACAGATTGGTTCCAAATAGAAAAAGGAGTACATCAAGGCTGTATATTGTCACCCTGCTTATTGAATTTATAAGCAGAGTACATCATAAGAAACGTTGGGCTGGAAGAAGCACAAGCTGGAATCAAGATTGTCAGGAGAAATACCAATAACCTCAGATATGCAGATGATACCACCCTTATGGCAGAAAGTGAAGAAGAACTAAAGAGTCTCTTGATGAAAGTGAAAGAGGAGAATGAAAAAGTTGCCTTAAATTTCAACATTCAAAAAACTAAGATCATGGCATCCAGTCCCATCACTTCATGGCAAATAGATGGGGAAACAGTGGAAACAGTGGCTGACTTTATTTTTTTGGGCTCCAAAATAACTGTAGATGGTGGTTGCAGCCATGAAATATAAAGATGCTTACTCCTTGGAAGGAAAGTTATGATCAACCTAGATAGCATATTGAAAAGCAGAGACATTACTTTGCTAACAAAGTTCTGTCTAGTCAAGGCTATGCTTTTTCCTGTGGTCATGTATGGATGTGAGAGTTGGAATGTGAAGAAGGCTGAGCGCCGAAGAATTGATGCTTTTGAACTGTGGTGTTGGAGAAAACTCTTGAGAGTCCCTTGGACTGCAAGGAGATCCACCCAGCCCATCCTAAAGGAGATCAGTCCTGGGTGTTCATTGAAAGGACTGATGTTGAAGCTGAAACTCCAAAACTTTGGCCACGTGATGTGAAGAGCTGACTCATTTGAAAAGACCCTGATGCTGGGAAAGATTGAGGGCAGGAAGTGAAGGGGACGACATAGGATAAGATGGTTGCCTGGCATCACTGACTCAATGGACATAGGTTTTGGGTGGACTCTGGTAGTTGATGATGGACAGGGAGGCCTGGCGTGCTGAGGTTCATGGGGTTGCAAAGAGTCAGACACGACTGAGTGACTGAACTGAACATGCTACCTCAATAATACAGGAATTTTTTCTTAATAATTTGTCTTTTCCTCTTCACTGGAAGCACCTTTAAGGTAGGGCCCTCATCTTCATTTTGCTTTTGGAGCCTCAGTTATTCAAACAGGGCCTGGCACAGAGAATTCAATCCAATATTAGTTGGTATAAACATTTGGGTATTATTATCTCTACTTTGTACTCTCTAGCCATAAAGAAGTTATATAGCTTGCTCGAGTTCTCCAAGTAGCCTTTGGACTACAAGCTATGCTTCCCAGGTCATTTATGGAGCAACTACTACATCCTTCTAAAGACATCTTTCTAGTTCTTCTAGAGCTTAGAGTGTAAGCATACAGAGGAGAATAAGACAAATTTCCTGTCCTGTGGAGCTTGCATAAGCAACAAGCAGATAAATATGTATACCACAAAATGTCACATCATCATATGTTATACCAGGGCAATAAAGGGTGTACCATTACAAGTAGGGTGACCAGGGAAGTGATGGGACATAGTACTGTATAATTGTAACTAAACCACTCACTTAACAGTCCTTATAACCATGTTAACTAGTTAATCATTTATTAATATTTTTGCAATTGGGTCCAAAACATAAGGATTCTGTTTAAGAGCTTCAGCTTACCTTAAGGCGTATGCCAGAATAACTCGTTTTTTGTGGACTTCATTGATAAAAATCCAAATCTACATGAATAAAAGTTAAAAGTGGTGACTAAGGAACATTAC
The DNA here is from genome assembly GCA_006410635.1 of Cephalophus harveyi. Taxonomy (NCBI): domain Eukaryota; kingdom Metazoa; phylum Chordata; class Mammalia; order Artiodactyla; family Bovidae; genus Cephalophus; species Cephalophus harveyi. The sequence continues at coordinate 57,136 of SJYT01007321.1, read as the reverse complement.
AAAAATACTACTTACATTTTTCAAATAATTGATTAATATAGCATTTTTATATAAAGTAAGTGGTGAACTAATTTTAAACCTACCAAATGTGTATATACATGGGAACTACTATATTGAAGATATTGAAAGAGAAGCAGTGACTTTTTGTGTATCACTAACTGTACACCACAAAAAAATGACCTACAAAATGAGCATAAAATTATTGACCCCAAAGTTGAAAAAGATCTCAAAGATCAACTAGCAAGAACTTGTGAAGATCTAAAAGATTTAGCAACCTACTCAAGGTGACAAGCAGCTAATTAGTTGGGGATCATTGAAGGGGGAGGGGCAGAGCTCCCAAATCCCCTCCCTTTTATTGTAGTGTCTTAAAAGAAGCATCATTCAACACCAGCCATATAAGCTGGCATGAAATTTTAGTTGGAGATACCATGAAAATTTTTGCAAAAGGCTAGGGAAGATGTAGTCCTAAAGGCTTTTGTTTCGTTTTGTTGCAGTATGTTTTTGCATTTTGGTTTTTGGCTGAATGAATGTGAGAAATCCTATTTCTCCTTCTGTTCAAGGACAAGGACACACTCTTCAGGTAGGGCCTGCTTTAGATTCACATCCTTTCTCCTCCTTGCATTGTTCAAATTCAATTCAGCATCTCCTCGTGCTTAAGCAGCCTACTTATCAACATAGCTCAGTGCTATACTGAAAAAATGCTAATGCATATTACTCAAGGAGAAACAGTACTTTTATTGTTTTTAGGAATCAGACAAATCTTTTATAAGTAGGACTCTAGTTTTTATTTTGTAAAAAGCAAACATTTTAGGAGTTACAATGAAAATAGACTCTAACCTTGGGTGTTAAACAATGTTTCCATGGATATTTTATTGTACTTCTATGTGGAATTTCTCCAACCAAAATAATTTATTGTGTAGCACGTTTTGTGAAACTTCAATATACAAATGCCAAAAAATAAGCCTTCAGTTATTTAAAATATTAGATATTATTCATGAAAATACAGAATCTCATAAATCGGCTGCTAAGTAGGTCCTAAAAATAGTCCCTAGTGTTGCTTTGGCAGTGTATTTGCAGGCTATGGAACATTTCTTTTCCATCTACTTTAACAGAAAACTCAGGGATCCATTTTTCTGTGAGTGAATGGAGTCGCTCGGCACTGCTCTGGGGTCTGAAGGGAAGGGGTTTCAGACAGAACGGCTGAGCAAGCAGCAGCTGCTCCCCTCCACTGGCTCCATCTCCGAGTGTCACATGTCAGGGTCTTGAACAAATAATGCACCATTGTCCACCCTTACAAAACTGAGGGTCTGGCCTTGGGAAGTAGCAGGGCATTCGAGCTTAAGGAATTGTACTCATTCACACCGCATGCTATATTCTGTGCCCCACTGATGAACTTCAGGGAGGAGAAGGCAAAAACAGTCAAATCCTTCCTCAAAGTCCACCCATGAGCTGTGTTGGCACTTTCTTTGCTATTTGGCATAACACTTTTTCCAAAAAAACATCATGGTAGGTAGCTTATAAACATCTTTGCTTAATTGGTCTGATTAAGCAATTTTTCTAATATTTAACAAGTGCAATCTTAAAGAATGATACAAACTAACAACTTCATTCCTGCTACCTCTCTTGTCTAGTTCACTGTTTCACACACAGTTTCCACCAAATGGATTAGCTGGAGTGTGACTTCTATTCTTTTAAGACTGGAATGTTAGCTCTTGATAATTTAGCAAACAGACCTTATCACTGTGACTTAAAAATTCTCTGTAGCTATATGCCAGGAACTCCTGCTGACTGTCTATATGGTTTTAGAAGCATGTGCTACAATTATTTCTTTTGTTTGCAGAAGCTCATGCAAAATTTGATATTCACAGCTGCTAGGCATCAATTTGGTTGAGAAACAATCTCACCACGAAAAAACAAAAGTGACTGATTCCAGATTATTGCCAGATCATGCATTGTAGTCCTGGATAGGATTCAAGTTTAAGTGCTACAAAAGTAACTATGACCCAGGTGGGCTATAAAGTTTCACTAAACCACACCAGACTCCTTGTCTGCTGATAATGCTTGATAATATCTAGGAATTCCTAAGAGTGGAGTTAAGTGTGGTAGCTACAATTTTTTTTTCTCCTCATAATGACTATACTGAAGCAGACAACTGATAGAGGAATTACAAGATTGAAACTAATACATGTTTGTTTGCTGAGAAACTCAGTCACAATTCCTATTTACAATATAAATAAAATTGAGATGGCATTACAACATGAAACCTATATATAAACCTACATATAACCTTTTCTACAAACTGATCTGTACTGTTAAGAAATCATATAACTAGAGAGCCCTGAATACAAAGCCAGAACATCATTTAGAAAGCATCTTTATTATTATTATTACTTTAATTGCATCTCTTTAAATACCACTTATTGAGTATTTAGTTAACATTTTAAAAGAGGAACAATTATATGGGAAAATCATCCTATCCTCATAAAAAGGTAGAAAGTTACAATGGCAAACAACAAAAAGAGAGAAAAAGTAGTTACTGCACTCTTTCATAAATGATAGGAATTCTTGTCAGTAACTCTTTTAAGACTTAGGTCTATCTTAGTGATTAGTCATCCCTGTCCAACCATATGTGTGGTGTGTTTGTTGTACAAAAGATTTATTGCTTTAAGATAAACTTGCTTAAACTAATCAATATAATTGAAAACATCAAAACTGTTAGAATTTTAAAATAAGCATTAATTTAAATCAAAGTGTTTTTGAAAAGATTTCTACATAAACACGATTTCATTTCTGTTCAGTATATGTCCTCTGTCCTTAGGAGAAGAGATGACTTCACTTACAGGTATTGTGCTTTCACTCCCCCCACCATTCTAGGCATGTATGATAACAGTTATATTTCAATATGAGTCAGTACCTGTGTACTTCGACCTCTGTCATGCAAGATTTCTGTTATAGCAAAACAAACATTTTCTGACTCTCTGTGTGGCTTTTCTTCAGCCATCTGTCTATCAAATACAGGAATGATAAAAAAATTCAGAATAAGAAATATTCAGAAACAGAATCTAGACTCTCAAACTCTGCTATGCATTGCCCCTTGCTTTCAGGTCAGAGTGATATTTCAAATAAATAAAATAAAATGAAAGAGTCCAAGGTTGGAGGAACAAGAAATTATTATTGTGCTTTCACTCCCCCCACCATTCTAGGCATGTATGATAACAGTTATATTTCAATATGAGTCAGTACCTGTGTACTTCGACCTCTGTCATGCAAGATTTCTGTTATAGCAAAACAAACATTTTCTGACTCTCTGTGTGGCTTTTCTTCAGCCATCTGTCTATCAAATACAGGAATGATAAAAAAAATTCAGAATAAGAAATATTCAGAAACAGAATCTAGACTCTCAAACTCTGCTATGCATTGCCCCTTGCTTTCAAGTCAGAGTGATATTTCAAGTAAATAAAATAAAATGAAAGAGTCCAAGGTTGGAGGAACAAGAAATTAGGAGAAGTTGCTATGTGCTATAAGCAAGTCAATTTCCTTACATGAATCTTACATGATTTATATGCAAAATGAGGAAGAGGAAATGATGGCCTCTAAAGTCTTTTCAAATCTAGGATGTTGGAGTATCATTAATTAAACAAACATCTTTATTTTTATACAGCATTATCATGAGTTAAAGAATTTAAAGATGAACAGGATTTGGTCCTGCCATTGCTGGGCTTTCCTGGTGGCTCAGATGGTAAAGAATTTGTGTGCAATGCAGGAGACCCAGATTTGACCCCTGGGTCAGGAAGATCCCATAAGAAAGGGAATGGCCACCCACTCCGGTATTCTTTCATATATATAGATATATAGATGTAGGCATGGATGATATAGATTTCTATCTTGTTTTGCTTTTTTTTAATTAAACAAACATCTTTATTTTTATACAGCATTATCATGAGTTAAAGAATTTAAAGATGAACAGGATTTGGTCCTGCCTTTGCCAGTCTTTGGACTTCCCTGGTGGCTCAGATGGTAAAGAATTTGTGTGCAATGCAGGAGACCCAGATTTGACCCCTGGGTCAGGAAGATCCCATGAGGAAGGGAATGGCTACCCACTCCGGTATTCTTTCATATATATAGATATATAGATGTAGGCATGGATGATATAGATTTCTATCTTGTTTTGTCTTTTCGCTGCTAGGTTTCTATTAAATATCTGTTCTTTCTTTTATTAATTAACAAGAGACATGATTGTACTCAGGTTTGCAATGTGTCTTGTTAAAATTCTTAATTCCTGAAGTCTCCTTGCTTCTAAGGATAGTTGTATGACATGATTCTGAGCAGTAAGATTTAAGATGAAGTTAGCCAAATGGACTTTTTTTACAGCAAATTATTTTTCATATTGAAAAGTGACAGGTCTGGTTAGCAAACATCACCTTTGCAATCACTTTTCATCTGGGGTATGGAGTTGATGTTTACAGATGAAGCGGCCCCCTTGCACCCATGAACACCGAGGGAGTTAGAGTGAGTGGTGTCTCCACTTGGATGGCTGTCCTCTGCTGAGCTGTGGTTGCACAGTTGTGTCCAACTCTGCAATCCCATGGACTGTAGCCAATCAGGCTCCTCTGTCCGTGGGGATACTTCAGGCAAGAATACTGGAGTGGGTTGCCATGCCCTCTTCCAGGGGATCTTCCCAACCCAGGGATTGAACCCAGGTATCCTGCATTGCAGGTGGATTCTTCACCATCTGAGCTACCAGGGAAGCCCAGATGGCTGTCCAGACCTGGGCTACCTATAACTTGGACTTTTATGAAAATTAAACTTACAAATGGTTTCTATATTACCGATTTCTGATGTTTGCAGCCCAATGAAACGTAACTGATAAACCTGTTATACTTCTCAAACAGAAGTAGTTCACATTCTGTGTATAGCACCATCAGTTCAGTTCAGTCGCTCAGTTGTGCCCGACCTTTGTGACCCCATGGACTGCAGCATGCCAGTCCTCCCTGTCCATCACCAATTCCCGGAGTTTACTCAAACTCATGTCCATTGAGTCGGTGACACCATTCAATCATCTCATCCGCTGTCGTCCCCTTCTCCTCCCACCTTCAATCTTTCCCAGCATCAGGGTCTTTTCAGATGAGTCAGTTCATATTAGATATCAATAGATTCTTTAGAAAAACTTAAAATCTAAACATATACACACAATTTTTATGCTTTAACTAAATTCATAGCTTTCTTATCTCTCTAGAATTTACCTTCATGCTGGTGCTCTTATTTCTCATATTTTTCTTTCATTCAATATTCATTAGAATTTCTAATTATTTCACAAAAATCTTCATTAGAAGACTGTTATTTTATTTATAAGTTTGTCAAATATTATGCCTGTCTCCTCTAGGAACAGATGTCTGCAAATTTCCTATACTTTGTTATGTATCCCTTTCTTGTATACCTCACAAACTCATTTGATTTGTTAGCATCTCAGTGTATGCTCTATACTAATCAAAGAATTATTCATATTTTTTTAAATTTTTATTTCATTGTGCTTTATTTCTAACCTTTATAATCCTTGGATTTTATTTTTCTATATTGCTAGTTCTTTCCTGTATAATTGTCACCTGTGTTCTCACTTTCCTTTGAAATTATCTATGACTCTGATCATCTACATATACAGCCACATTTTTCAATTTGACATTTGGGACTACCTTTACTATGCATATTGTGTTTTAAGACAATAGATGAACAGGATGTATATGAACATTCTCCATGGTTTATGTACTAAGGGAGAGAGTTCTTGCTCATTAAAGACCTTTGGTGGGTAGCACATGACTTAAAAGGATTTTTGTGGCTTTCTGCCTTGGAACTATTCTTAAAAAATGTCGATAACAAAGACGGGATTATCCAAGATATATACCCTTAATAGCCTAGAAATTCTGTCATATGTTAGGATATGTATTCTGAGAACAATTATAAAATTCATTAAAATGCATTAGTATATTCTAAAGCACAGCTAGTGATACAAATCGAGTTTAGTCTAAATGAAAGTCACTCAGTCGTGTTTGGAATCCTCCAGGCCAGAATACTGGACTGGGTAGCCTTTCTCTTCTCCAGGAGATCTTCCTAACCTAGGGATCGAATCCAGGTCTCCTGCACTGCAAGTTTCTTTACCAGTTGAGCCACCAGGGAAGCCCAAGAATACCGGAGTGGGTAGCCTATCCCTGCTCTAGCGGATCTTTCCGACCAGGAATCGAACCAGGTCTCCTGCATTTCAGGTAGACTCTTTACCAACTGAGCTACCAGAGAAGGAAACAACAATTTAGAGTTATTAGAAATTATTTTATACTGTATACACAATTACCTTTTACGTTAACAAAATGTTTTAACTCCTATTTTCCAGGTGCTATGCAAACTACATGACAGAGGGTGAGAAGAGCAGATGAAATCTCTGTCTTCATGGTATGTAAGTTTAGATGGAGTACATAAGCTAAAATGCTATGACTGGTTTAATTCAAGGATAGGCCAACTTCAGCTCACCTTCCAAGTTAGACCTGCTAACTGGTTTTTTGTAAATAAATTTTATTTATGAAATACAGGCATGCCCTTTAATTTACATATTGTCTCTCTGACTGTTTTCATGATACAATAGCAGAGCTGACTATTTAGGACAGAGACCTTTTGACTCATAAAGCTAAAAATGCTCACTACCTCATTCTTATAGAAAAAGTTTGTAGACAGCTAATCTAATTGTTCATTCAGTAACCAAACAACAGTAACTGGTTATTTTAGTCAGCTGTTTAAAACACAATCTGCATGTATAAACTCAAAATGTCACATCAGCTTGTTCAACAGCCTTTATTCAGTGCAACCATTCCTGTATTAATTTGCTCATAACTCTCTCCCAAATATACAATATCATAAATCCAAGGATCGATGATTTATCTTACCAATTTTATGACCCTTCCATCGAGGTACAGATACAATGCCATAATTAACATAACAGTTTGTACATTAAGTATCCTGGAGAAATATCCAACAAGGTTACCATGTCAATAGAGCACCTCCGAAGAATTCATTTCTCCTAGAACTCACAATGACTTTGGGATGTTTTATCTGTAAAGATAAGAGTACTCAGGGATCTATTTTTGGTGGAGCAAACTTGCTGATGTTAATGGGACCTTACAGAGACTAGTTGTAAAATATGATTGACAGGACAATAACCATTTTATGGAATAAACTCTAAACTCTTTTGCATTCTCAGGAAGTCTTCAGTCTAAAGCACATTCTTCTTCCTTCTCCTACTAATTAGCTACTTAAATAGCACTAATAAAACCTCCCAGATGTTCCATCAACTTCCTATCTAATTTTATGGCAGGATTTTTTGATTAAAAATGAAGAGGGAATAATCAATTATTCCTTTGTTTTCAAAGGAATGTATGTTTCTAGCATTATTTAATCGTATGTCACATTAGATTTCCAAAGAAGTGAACTTATGCAATTGATAGAAAACTTTCATGGAATTAAAAAATAGTTATCTTTATCATCATTAACTAACAGGTAAAAAAATATCCCTACCTCCAGATGATAAATTTGCAGTTGACCCTCTACCCCTTCAAAGAAAGAAATATCTGGTGAAATACTTTTGAATTATATTTTTCTGATACAAAAATAAATGAATTTTCCATAAATATTTTAGAGTAGCTTGATATGATCATATTTCTTTCTTTCATCATTTAGAGTACTGCTATTAATTATATTATTTAAGGGACTATATTCTTTCTGTGTACAAGATAGTAAATATGAGAGCTATAGAATTACCCTGAGTTACAAAGGTACCATAAATATTAATGCAATGGGAATGGCAAAAGAAACAAGAGTAACTAACATTGACTGATTTCTAGGCAGGCTTCTAGGTCCCTAACCTCTGTCATTTCATGTGGTGAAGATGATTTTATCTTCTCCACATCTTTACTCTGATATTTTAAGGATGAGAAAGAAATGGAGAGAACTGAGATTCAGAAAATGTAAATACCAGGACTTCCCTGGTGGTCCAGCGGTTAAGAATACACTTTGCAGTGCAGGGTACTTGAGTTCAATTTCTAGTCAGGGAACTAACAGTCCACATGTAGCAGAGCAACTAAGCTTGAGAGACACAACGACTGAGCGCACGCACCACAAATAGAGAGTCTGGGCACCACAATGAAAGATCCCACTTGCCACAACTAAGACTTGACACCGCCAAATAAATAAATAATGTTTTTAAATATTTTTGGTTAGTAAATGGCAGAGCTAATGTTGCAACTTGTCTTATTCTAAAAGCTGTATACTTCCTTCTACTGCATGATGCTACTCTAAATTAATTTAAAATATTTGAATGAACAGGTGTCAGTACACTTGTATAATATGAAAAAAAAAAATTTGGACAATGTTCATGAAAAGAGTGGGTGGTGATCTCATAAGTGTATTTGCAGGCACATCCTTTCTGAATTATGTGGACATAACTCAAGTAGAATAGCAAATCCTCAAGTTTTCTGCTAGTTACAAAGATCTACAGTTTCTCAAAAAATTAAATTCACAATTGAAATTTAATAACTTAAGAAGTAGAATATTGGAATTTTGATTAAAAGTGAAAAATTTTTCACTGTACAAATGTATACTGAACCTGTTTTCATGATAAAATGTATATTATCTTTACCAATATGTTAGTTACATTTTTAAAATTTTAGAAAAACTCTTCAGTAATACTTTTAAATAGGCAAGACTTGAACAACCCAATGTCATGTAGCTAATATTTGAAATTTGGGATCAGAGCCTGCCATTTATTTTTACTGGAAGAAAAGAAAAATGAGTGTGGATTTAAATAACACACTTATTTTACTAAGGCAAAGAATCCACTTGCAATGCAGGAGACTCAAGAGGTGCAGGTTCAATTTTTGGGTCAGGAAGATTCCTGGAGGAGGTCATGGCAACTCCCTCCAGTATTCTTGCCTGGAGAATTCCATGGACAGAGGAGCCTGATGGGTTACAGTCTATAGGGTTGCAAAGACTAAAGTGGCTGAACACACATACTACCAAGTCCAGTATTAAGTTGCCACTACCTAAAATATATTCTTTTTCAATTATATTCTCTGATATTTGGATTTTGAGGACATTTAATAATCCAGTTCTTTTCCTTATTCTATGATTTTCTTTCCAATTCTATGTTTTCTTATTCTATGCTTTTCAGTAAAAGACGATGTTATGTGTACTAAAGTAGAATGTATTAATAAGATAATGGTAATGTAAAGCATTATTTCTTTGGCAAAATTATTATTAATAGTGGTTTCAAATTATTTTATCTTGAGAAACTTCTTTTATTAACAGTTTATAACAATAAAACTGTTTAGAAAATATTGCTAGATTTCAATAGTTAAAAGTTAAGGCTATTTTATAAAATAAAACAAGAAACAATTTTAATGAAGCGATGTTCATTAAAATGCAAATTAAAGCAACAAAGTTATCAGATGGTTACCATCAAAAAGTCTACAAACAACAAATGTTAGAGAGGATGTGAATAAAAGAGAACCTTTGTACATTGTTGGTGGGAACATAAATTATCAGTATAGCCACTATAGAAAAGAGTATGGAGGTCCCTCAAAAAAGGAAAAATAGAATTATTACATGATCCAGCAACTCCCCTCCTGGATTTATATTTGGAAAAAAATGAAAACACTAACTCAAAAAGACATACATGCTCCAGTATTCATAACAGCACTGTACACAATGGCCAAGTACCCATCATGGGATAATTGGATAAATAATTTGCTATATATACTATATACATACATATATTGCTTTGCCATAAAAAAAATGAAATTCTGACATTTGCAGCAAGGTGACTAGACTTAGAGAATATTATGCTTAGTGAAATAAGTCAGACAGAGGAAGGCAAATACTATATGATATAACTTACATGTATAATCAAAAAAATAATATAAATGAATGTATATGCAAAACAGAAACAGACTCAGGGAGACAGAAAACAAATTAGTGGTTACCAAAGAGGAGAGGGAATGGGAGAAGAGCATGTTAGGAGTATGGGATTAAAGGTACATGTTAGGAGTATGGGATTAAAGTACCATGCATAAAACAGATGAACAACAAGTATATATTGTATAGCACAGGGAATCATAGCCATTATTTTGTAATAACTTTTAATACAGTATATTCTATAACAATACTGAATCACTATGCTATATGCCTAAAACTAATATAATATTTTAAATCAACTATATTTCGCTGAAAAAATAGAAACAATTTTAGCAGCATTATAGTTGCTAATATTTATAAAGAGAAAGTTTATAAATGCAATTTGTCTTTGATACATGGTACTTGATATAATGTTACAAATTATATATATTAGATTTCTAAAAAAATACATCATAACTAGATGAAACACAATTTCCACTTTGAGGCTATGAAAGTGCTTTTAACACAAAAATTTTACCTACATCAAGTAGGTACTGAATAAATTTTTTATTAAATAAATGAGAATATAACAAGACAGAATGGGGAAACAAACAATACATGCTGAGACAGCAAAGCAAATTCAATACAGACTACAAGAAAGGCCCAGAAATGTATTTGAGGGAAATATACGGATCACTGTCTTGGTTTTACAGCACTGCATTTATTATCCATTCCTCCATCCTTTGAAGATTGAGGAGACAACCATTAAAAATGTGTAAAATATAATAAAACATATAAAAAAATAAAAATCTCCTTTTATCAACAACAAATGACGACTGTTTAGAGAGGCAATCTGCTGTGGTATCTGCATGAAATTGCTGAGTATTCCAAGAATTTAACACTCTGACAAACTCTACCTGAGATATTTCTCAAGGTTGTGATTGCAGTGAGAAACCTCCATGAGGCACAATCTCTCCCTCCAAGAGCAGGCTTGTTCACACTTGCTGCAGAAGCAGTAAATCCCCCAAGCTGAGTGTCCTCCTGCTATACTACGATCCACTGCATATGCAGGAATCTGTGAGACTGGGGGGGCCTGGGGAAACGGACACAGTTGGGAAACTCTGACCATTGCTCTGGCTGTGAGCAATAAAGTCCTTTGTCTCTGACCCAGAAGTTTTGTGTTTTCTGTCAGCATATATTAAACAGTAAAAGATTAATTTTCTAGCAAGTAGGGTAAAATCTCAGATCTTGCACAGTTCTGGACAATGATATCACTATCAGAATTTGTGAGTGTGTGTATACATATAATTCTATACATATAACCTCATACACACTTACATACATGTACAATTATATTCCATATATACTTTTTTAGTGGCCTTTTTGAGAAAACCTATAGCATTAACATAATGTTTATGGCATACAATCTTGGGCATTTATTTATATTCTCAGTACCCTAGTTTCCTCAACTTGCATTGAGAATATTACTGGTAGTTAATTCATAAGACTGTAATGAGTATTAAATGATGTATTGGATGCAATATTCTTACAGTCAATAACTGTTGGTAGTCAATACCTTTAACCATACTATTTTACCTTTGGTGGATCTTTTAGAATCCATTATTTTCCAAAGATATTTCATGGAAAATAGATCTATAATCCTTCTATAATTATTGAGGAACATTGATTTTGGGGAAAACAGTGTCATGTGAGAAATAACATCTATATTTGGTAAAAATATAATGAAACATTTTAAATAAGATTTTCACATTTTGCTTTAATATTAAAAATCATTTTTATTTCAAATAGCCTGATTTCACAAAATATAGTACACATAATTATCCTATTCTAAAATTTATTGCTTTTGAGATTATTCAGACAAGTGCATTTAAAGACTTTCCTACTTATGAAATATATCGAAAAGACAACAGTGGCCTCTAGTGATGCAAAAGCTAAAATAACAGGATGGAAATCTAAATTATTGAAAGGAAAATAAATTTAAATGATTTGCTTAAATGGTGAGTCTAACTGGTGAGAGATTACTATAGCCCATACTTCACAGAAAGTCCCCTCATTCGAAAAATAAATCTTTAAACACTGCTAAATTAATGTGCACACTTATTAATTCAAGCAGAAACTGGTATCTTCACATCTACTGTTTATAAGGGACTATCAGTTCAGTTCAGTTCTGTCACTCAGTCATGTCCAACTCTTTGTGATCCCATGAGTCGCAGTACGCCAGGCCTCCCTGTCCATCACCAACTCCCGGAGTTCACCCAAACTCACGTCCATCGAGTCGATGATGCCATCCAGCCATCTCATCCTCTATTGTCCGCTTCTCCTCCTGCCCCCAATCCCTCCCAGCATCAGGGTCTTTTCCAATGAGTCAACTTTTTGCATGAGGTGGCCAAAGTATTGGAGTTTCAGCTTTAGCATCAGTCCTTCCAATGAACACCCAGGATTGATCTCCTTTAGGATGGACTGGTTGGATCCCCTTATAGTCCAAGGGACTCTCAAGAATCTTCTCCAACACCACAGTTCAAAAGCATCAATTCTTCGGCGCTCAGCTTTCTTCACAGTCCAACTCTCACATCCATACATGACCTCAGGAAAAACCAGAGATGATTAGACAGACCATTGTTGGCAAAGTAATCTCTCTGCTTTTGAATATGCTATCTAGGTTGGTCATAACTTTCCTTCCAAGGAGTAAGCGTCTTTTAATTTCATGGCTGCAGTCACCATCTGCAGTGATTTTGGAGCCCCCCAAAATAAAGTCTGACACTGTTTCCACTGTTTCCCCATCTATTTCCCCCATGAAGTGATGGGACCAGATGCCATGATCTTAGTTTTCTGAATGTTGAGCTTTAAGCCAACTTTTTCACTCTCCTCTTTCGCTTTCATCAAGAGGCTTTTTAGTTCCTCTTCACTTTCTGCTGTAAGGTTGGTGTCATGTGTATATCTGAGGTTATTGATATTTCACCCGGCAATCTTGATTCCAGCTTGTGCTTCTAGATTCATACATAGACAAACTGTACATAATCACAAGACTACTATTTACTTGTCAAACACATTTGATTATAAAATAGCAGTTAGATCTTGCTTGTATATGCTAGTACCACACTATGGTTTGGAAATTCAACTAAATTTATTAATACTCATTCAGAAAAAACTGTCACGGAGGGCAAATTATTAACTATATAATTTCTCATGTAGATTTAAAGTTAAATAAATTTATTATTATTTTGTCTTTTGTAAACATGTATACATGTATCACACAGTTATATATACAAGAATCATATGTGTACATGCTGCATACCTATAGATATACACACATGTATCATATTGATACATGCTCATGTATTGGCATAATCTTCTCTTAATAGATATAAATCACTTTGTGACAGTAAAATATACTTTCAACTATTCTAAGAGTTATTCTCTACCTAATGTTGAAAGAAGTTATATTCACTCCTTCATCAAGAGTTTCTAAATTTTAATAAAAATTTTAAATAAATTTTAGAGATAAAAATCTATGGAGGAGAATGAACATTTGATTTATATATAGCCAAAAACTAGACCAAAACAATAACTGAGCAATAAATCATATTATCAGTATTTTTATTTTCCTTTTATGTTTCAAAATTTATTTTCCACTCACTGTCGTTACAAAAAGAAATTCTTTTATTTTTTGTCATTCTTTATTTTTTAAACTGTAAAATAAAATTGATTGCATCTTGTTTGGTTGTCCAGTCATGTCCGACTCTTTGTGATCCCACGGACTATAGCACGCCAGGCCAGAGAATTCCACAGACAGAGGGGCCTGACTGGATACAGTCCATGGTCGCAGAGTCAGACACAATGAGAAACCAAACACTGATTGCATCTACCCTCTAGCTAGACTTGAGAAGCTGTATAGCCTGAATTTCATTTTGATAATTGATATAATGAATATGTGCTGGACACATTCTTGGGACCACCACTATGCTAGGAGCTAAACAGGTAAATAAAAGATCAAACAGAATATGTTCAGTTCAATGGTCTTCAATCACCTGGAACATCTGAACACACAGACCACTGAGCACCAACCCCCAGAGTTTCTGATTCAAGAGGTGATGTGGCACAAAATCTTGCATTACTAACAAGTTCCAGAGAAATGCTGATTCTGCGGTTCTTGGAAAGACACTTCCAGAACTAGTGATTGAGTGTGTTTTACAGTTAGGGTATAGCAAGGATACTGTAAATCTGGCACTAACCAAGACTTGGAGAAGTTAGGGAAGAATTCCCAGGGCCCCTGAACACTGAATCTTGAAGAATGGATGGTGAACAAAGCCAGGTGAAGCCACGTAAATTCTACTGTTGTAGGAGCCCTATTGATAGCTGAGCTTTCATAGCTCATTAATCCAGGTCAAACCAAGTCTTCTACTGAGCTGGGAATTTTACTCCTGTAAAAAGAATATTATTTATCCTTTTCTGACAACTGCAGTTTCAATGAGGTTGAAAGTATGCACGATAGACACAGAAATCTGATCTCATAAGCTTTGGCTAAGCTAGGGTATTTTTGGTCTCAAAGAAAATTTAATACTCAATTTCTGAGAGTTGTAGTCCCAAAGGGCTAAACAGGACTTTTGAATAGAAATTTGACCTTAAAAGAGAAGGCTTTTATGTTTCCAATTATTTGCTATGTTTCCTCAAACAAAAACAATGATCAAAATAATGTTACTAATAAATTAAGCCCACCATTTTTTTTTTCCATATGTTTGAGCAATACAATTGGAGAAGGGCATGACAACCCACTTCAGTATTCTTGCCTGAAGAATCCCATGGACAGAGGAGCCTGGAGGGCTGCAGTCCATGGGGTTGCAAAAGAGTTGGACACAACTGAAGCGACTCAACAACATGTAGGACAGGACATGTTCCAGTCACTAAAACAGACAGGAACTGAACTTCCCTGATGGTTCAGTGGTTTAAACTCTGCACTTCTACTAGAAGAAGAATGAGTTCGATCCCGGGTTGGGGAACTGAGATCTCACATGCATCAAACTCCAAACCCTCCCTTGATTCTTTCTAGATTAATCAAGGTCAGTTATCTGAAAAATCCCCTCAAACCTTTCTCTTTTCCTTATCTGATATAACTGCAACCAGGCTCTCCTCTGAGTATATATTTCCACTAAAATCCTCTCCATTGGTGTGTGTTGAAAGCATCCTTCTTAATTCTTATGGTTGTTTCCAGACCCTTCTCCCTTATTCTTCCCTGAAACCATCACCGAAAACTCTATGATACAGGATTAATATAGCAAGACTATCCCTCATTGTTGTAGTCATCTACCAACTTTTGGCTTATTTTCCCTTTTCATTAAAGATTTAGGTTTTTATTTTGTTCCTGGTACATATCTACAGTCATAATTCAGGGAGGGAATAGCCCAATGCTTAGCCTCTCAGTTTCTGTCCTCTTTCCACTCTACAAACACCTCAGCCACATACTCTCTTACTCATAAACTGCTGCTGCTGCTGCTGCTGCTAAGTCACATCAGTTGTGTCCGACTCTGTGCGACCCCATAGACGGCAGCCCACCAGGCTCCCGCGTCCCTGGGATTCTCCAGGCAAGAACACTGGAGTGGGTTGCCATTTCCTTCTTCAATGCATGAAAGTGAAAGTGAAGTCGCTCAGTCGTGTCCAACCCTCAGCAACCTTATGGACTGCAGCCTCCCAGGCTCCTCCGTTCATGGGATTTTCCAGGCAAGAGTACTGGAGGGGAGCCATTGCCTTCTCTGATTCATAACCTAGACCTTGTCAATTTTAATAGCTATAACCTCTACATGCTGTGCTGTGCTTAGTTGCTCAATCATGTCGGACTCTTTGCGACACCATGGTCTATAGCCAACCAGGATCCTCTGTCCATGGGGATACTTCAGGCAAGAATACTGGAGTGGGTAGCCATACCCTCCTCCAGGGGATCTTTCTAACCCAGGGATCGAACCCAGGTCTCCCATCTCCCACATTGCAGGCAGGTTCTTTACTGTCTGAGCCACCAGCAAAGCCCAACTTCTCCATAGCCATGATCTTTAGCATCCTCAACTTTAACCATATCTTCTGCTTACTTTCCACAGTATCCTGACTCCAGTATTTTGTAAACTCCACTGGGGCTCTGAAGCTGCCATCATTCATTCTTTCTTACTCCTTTCATATTCTCAAGTGTCCCTTACCCATTTTAAGTCTCATGATCAAGAACTACAATCACTGTCTTCCCAGCTGGGAAAGTTATGGGCTTCCCAGATGGTGCTAGTGGTAAAGAATCTGCCTGCTAATGCAAGAGATGAAAGAGATGCAGGTTCAATCCCTGGGTGGGGAAGATCCCCTGGAGGAGGGCATGGCAACCTACTCCAGTAGTCTTGCCTGGAGAATCCCATGGACAGAGGAGCCTGGCATGTTACAGTTCATAGTGTCATAAAGAATTGGACAGATCTGAAGCAACTGAACATGCACACATGTCTTACTTATACCCCAATACATGTTCTATTTACTGTGCGCCTGCACAGCTATGATTTTTGGAATAAAGAACACATACACGCTGACCTGTCCCACCTCAGATTTGTGACCACCGACCCAGATTGCCCCTTAATAATATAATTGAGTTTTCCTAACCCATTCACTATCTTTCTCTTCTAAACAACCATGCCATATTTATTCTCCATTTTTTAATTTCACCAAGTGATACTGGTTCCTGTTTTAGTGAAAATCTCCGAAGCTTCAGAAGAGACCACCAACCACCAAATCTCTCTATCTACCTTCATCTAGTCACATACGCTTGCCATTTGTCTTGTTGCTAAATAAGAACTTTTGATGTTCCAATTTACAGAAGAACTTCCTCCTTCCTCATGTGCACTCTGCCCCATTAACTCTCACCACCATTCAAGGGCATTTCTCTTGCAGTTCCTGCTATCTCCTGCCTTATGAAGTTTTCCTTCTCTTTTGCATCTCTCCATTTTATGCCACGAATTCTCTCTTTAAAAGAAGAAAACTAAATAAGACAAAAATAAATCCCTTAAATCCACTTCCTTCTTCAACAACCACTTCAATTCTTTTGTTCCTTTTAACGATATTCTTTGAATTCAGTATTCCATGTTCACTTTTTTCAATCCCTCACTGCCCTTTTTTCTTGGAATGCTTGAACCAGGCTTTCCCCATTGCCTTCCTCCTATAACCGCTCTTGTGAAACCCTGAGTGACCTCTACATGGCTAGCTCCTCATTCGACTCTCAGTCTGCACCTTATTTGATCTGTCAGCAGTATTTGATGTGGTCAGTTACTCTTTTCTCCTTTGAAATACTCTCTTCTCTTGGTTTCTAAGACACCACTCCCCTCATGAACTTCCTTTCAACTCACTGGCTGTGTTTATCCTCTTCTTCTATGAATAACATCTCCTTTGCCTGCTACTGTTGAAATGAATCATGCCTTAATCTTAGGTCTCTTTCCCCTTCTATCTACACTCAATTTTTTTTGGCAATATCATCTTCTTTCTATATGTCAATGACTCCCAACTCTCTATCTTCTGAGTAGACCTGTTCCTTAAACTCAAGACCCAGGTATCCAATTGTTTACTCAACATCTTCACTTGGGTAGGCATCTCAAATGTAACATGTCAAACATTGAGGTCCAGATTCCCTCACCTTTAAGACCTAATTCTCTGTCAGTGTATATCTGTATATCCCATTTCATGTAAAGACAACTTATTCCTTTTTTTTTTTTTTTTGCCATACCATGTGGCATGTGGGATCTTAGTTCTCCAGTCAGGGATTGAACCTATGCTCCCTGCAGTGGAAGTATGGAGTCTTAACCATTGGCTTGCCAGAGAAGTCTCAACTCACCCCTTCATATTGCTCAGTCAGAACTTTAAAGTTATTTTTGATCCTGCCTTTGTATTTCTCTCATTCAACAAATACAGTGTATTGTTGCATATTAAGTTTTATCTATTCTTCTATGTACTGGAACTACAATAATGAACAAATTAGACAAAAATCTTGGTCTTACAGAACATATATGCTAGTGAAAAAAGTCAGAAAATAAAATTGTAAAATATAGCACTTTATGTGTTACTGGAAATATGGAGATAAATTATTAAGAATAGAAGATGAAAACTTTTATAGGTAGAGTTTGAAATTTTAAACAGGACACCAAGGAAGTCTTCACGAAGAAGGTGAGAGCTGAATGAAGATTTGAAAGATGTGAAAAATTGAGGCATGAAAACGTTTAGGGAAAAATATTCCAGTCAGAAGAAATACAAAGTGCAAACGTTCTGAGTCAAGAGTGGGCCTCATATTTTCCTGAAAAGCAAAGAGGTTAGTGTGGCTTAAGCAGTGGGATCCCAAGGAAATGAGGGCAATAAATTAGCTGAGAACTAGATCATGTGGGGACTTACAGGTCATTACAAAGATTTCAATGTTTACAGAGTGAGATAGGAAACTACTGGAAGGTTTTGAGCAGAAGAAAGGTGTTACTTTTTTTTTTTTTTAACAGAATTACTGTCTCCTTGAGTAGAACATATGTGAGGGCAAAGGTGTAATCAGAGAGATGAGCTTCACAGCTACTGAGATAATTTTAACCTTAGATAGCCCATTTTATTGAATTATAACAACTCTTTGAAGGGATATTATTTTTCAAGAATCCTGGTGAAGGAACATTCAAAAATATGTAATAAAGAGTCCCAAGCACACGCTAAGAGTCTAAGTATTGCCACCAGTCTTTACCACCTAACAGAGCCATGCCATGCGAACAAGGTAACGACCAGTTCCTCTAGGCTGAATGTCCAAAGATGGCTTCCTTAATGAAAGATACTGAAGCTCTTATTCTATAATACTTCTTAAAATATTTTTCTTGCAGGTCCTTATAATATATGGTCAACATCAGTCCCTTGTATAAAGTTGAGCTTCCAAAACAATTTGATAACTTCTGGAAGTTTAAATGTCCCATATGGGGACACTTATGTGGGGACAAATATATGCTGAGAAATCTGTATGCAGGTCAAGAAGCAATAGTTAGAACTGGACATGAAAAACAGACTGGCTCTAAATTGGGAAAGGAGAATGTCAAGGCTATATATTGTCATCCTGTTTGTTTAACTTACATGCAGAGTACATCATGAGAAATGCCAGGCTGGATGAAACACAAGTTGGAATTAAGATTGCCAGGAGAAATAACAATAACCTTAGACGTGCAGATGACACAACCCTTATGGCAGAAAGCAAAGAAGAATTAAAGAGTCTCAAGAGGAAAGGGAAAATCTTGGCTTAAAACGCAACATTCAGAAAATGAAGATCCCATCACTTCATGGCAAATAGATGGGCAAACAATGGAAACAGTGGTAGACTTTATTTTTTTAGACTCCAAAATCACTACAGACAGTGACTGAAGCCATGAAATTAAAAGATGCTTGTTCCTTGGAAGAAAAGTTATGACCAACCTAGACAGCATATTAAAATGCAGAGACATTAATTTGCCAACAAAAGTCCATCTAGTCAAAGCTATGGTTTTTCCAGTAGTCATGTATGGATGTGAGAGTTGGACTATAAAGAAAGCTGAGTGCCAAAGAACTGATGCTTTTGAACTGTGGTGCTGGATAATATTCTTGAGAGTCCCTTGGACTGTAAGGAGATCCAACCAGTCCATCCTAAAGGAAATCAGTCCTGAATATTCATTGGAAGGACTAATGCTGAAGCTGAAACTCCTATACTTTGATCACCTAATGGGAAGAACTGACTTATTGGAAAGACCCCAATGCTGGGAAAGATTGAAGGCAAGAGGAGAAGGGGATGACAGAGGATGAGATTGTTGGTTGGCATCACTGACTGATGGACATGAGTTTGAGCAAGCTCCAGAAGTTGGTGATAGACAGGGAAGCCTGGCTTGCTGTAGTCCATGGGGTCTCGAAGAGTCAGACACGACTGAGTGACTGAACTGACTGATATGCTAAAAAACTAATTCAATTCTAACATACAGTCAAGCATTTAGCAAAATTAATTTTTAATACTCATCAGTCACTTAACAGAATTGGGATCCTAAACTTAATAAGTTTTTAACAGTGTTTCATTAATTTGTATACTGTATATTCTTTTATATACATATTACTAAATGAGAATTTTCCCATACAGTGCAACATACACCATGATTTTAATGATTTTAGGGAGAAAGAATGGATTCTTTACAGGCTACAATTTCCTCAATCTAAATGTCATTTCCATATTTAGTTAAAGGAACTTATTTTGTCAGCAAAAATAGATGAATATCCCTCCTACCTTTTAATTGCTTTCTTTGCAAGTTTAATTAATTGAGTTAATACATTTTTGCATCTAAATGATAATCACATACTTTGTGAACTGCTTGTCTTATCAGAGAATGATGAGGCACTAACTACACTCCTTGCTACAAACTATCTATAAAAAGCCGTTATTGCTACAAACCAAGCATGTGAGGTCAGAGTTTATGATACACTCAATAAGTCCACCTTATTTTTAAACCTTCTTATTACATTATGATGATTTAAAATTATATTACATAACTGTCTTTTTGTGCAAACACTTCTATTCTTTTTCCCATGCTTACGACAAAATACAAATGTAGAGAGGCAGATGTTCTTCTTCCCCACACAAATGGGATATACTATTCATGTTAATCTGAAAAATTATCTTTTCCCTTTACACAATGTATCAGAGTCATTTTTCCAGATCAATACTTATAAATCTAACATAGTATTGTAAATAGAAGCTGAACATTTTCTATAGGTGTTCAGATAACTCCTTTCTGAAATTTAATTATAGGTTCTCAATAACTTATTTGCCAATTCCAAAATTAAATTTATTTCTAATTCATGTGTTGAGAAACCTGACCTGAAGCAATATGAAGCTATTTATAATCTTTATTTAACCTAGTTAATTTGAATACTCATACATTTTGCTGAAGAAATATAAATGTGTTTCATTAAGAGGTGCTGCCCCAGCCCCCTAGTGGTATTAATAATATATAGAATATGCTTCATATTATTGCTATAAAAATCCGTAACCATCAAAATTCTTAAACATGTTTTGCCCCAAGGGTTTTAGTTAATGGTTTGTACATTTGTATAAAGAACAATGCAATAAATATCTTTGGACCTATTCAATTAAAGGCTAGGCTTTTTGTTTTTATAAATTAGATCTCTAGAAGCAAAATTGCTGGCTCATAAAATATGCACTTCTTCAATTCTTACATGCCCTAAATCACTTTCAGAAAGGTTGCAATTTGTACTTTTATCAAGTATGTGTTTTTATATTTTTCATAGCTTTATTGGCAAAATATGTTGACAAATCTTTAATATAATAACTTCATATACTTGTTAATTTCTACACTGTTATTTCTCATTGTGAATCTACCCTGCTCGAAATCCCACGCACAATATCTCATAAACAACCCTGACACCCCACAGACAATTTAAAAGAGACATTTCAGACTGTAGGAAGCATAAAATCTCACCTGTTTTAGCAGTTATGCTATAGAGCTATTTCTTCTAACCATGTCCAACGTTTACTTGTTATTTATTTTTAGGCCCTGGTTTATCGTCCTTTCTATGCTATTATCTGTGAACTGTAAAACTAATAATTACTCTTATTAACCTGATGTCTCTTCTTCCTTCCTACTGCTCTCCCTCCTTCATTTCCATTTCATCTGGTGATTACTTCTCTTCCAAATGCACCCTAACTTCTGAACTTCCCTATTCAGTTCCTCAGTGGTCTTCCTATGTGAGCATTTTCACTTCCTATGCTCATTCTCTTCAGTTGCGTCTGATTCTTTGCAACCTCATGGGCTGGAGCCCACCAGGCTCCCCTGTCTGTGGGATTTTCCCAGCAAGAATACTAGAGTGGGTTGCCATTTCCTCCTCCATTCACTTACTATAATTCAGAGCTAATAAGCACACATTTATTTCTCCAGAGTATTCTCCCTGTTTCACATACATATTACTATAGGATGTGCAATAGAATATAAATGCTATCTACACTATTAGACCACAGCATGGACATTTCAGTCATCTTTCTCTCATCAGCTGCTTTCTAGAAATGCCCATCTTTACATCTTATATACACCAAGAACCAGAACTGCCTGGCATTTAGTGAACTCAAAAAATGTTTGTAAAATGCATATATGAAAAACAATAGCGCTTTACATTTCTAGAAAATATTTTCAGCCGCAATTCGACATTAAAACACAATTACAATCATTATTTGATAAGGGCAAAATATCATTTCAAAGAAGTTAAGCAGCTAGAAAAAAGGATATAAGATTCAAGTGTGACCAAATCAGGGATAAAATAAAATTTTCTGGTTTTAAATCTACCTCTAGTTCATCTTATGGATTTTTAACTGATAAGCCCTTATTTTTATTCATGTTGATAAATTATACATTGATTTTTGTGTTACCGTGTAGCTTAAACACATTGCAAAATAGTTTAAAATACTAAGTACTGGGTATACTGAGAGTGAACAATTCACATGAAACATTTAAAATTATTACATGGACTGTGTAAATAAAAATATATGAATACGAGCACACATTCTAACTTCCATTTTTCATGACTTAAAATCATTCCACTGGAAATCAAAGGCAATACAGAGCCCTCTGAGCTAGGAGATGTCACCATTCATGTTTGCCTGCCTGTGTTGTACCTAATGACTATGTGGACATAAGTGGATGGATTTGACTTTTCAAAGAGAATCTATTTTATTGTATGCAGCATGAGCTTGCAAAGAAATACTGCTTTATTTTTATGACTGGTACGTATGAATCATCATCAGTTCTCTGAATTTTTTCAAAGAGTTCAAAACCAATCCAAGGATACAGGCTTTCCTTATTTCAAAATACTCCTGAAAGTGTGTGAGCAGCAGGCATTGCTCTGCCTGTTTCTACATGTGGGGACGTCGCAGCCCATTCAGGGGCAGCTGCTTCCTGCTCCTTCTCTACGTTGGCAGAAGAGAATTTTCCCACGCTGGTTTTCTTCAGATGACTCAGTAAATCTTTCAGTTCATCCATAAAGCTCTCTCACACCACCCCCTTTACAGAGTGTACAGAATGCACACCTGCGATGCATACATGTTAGGATTTGACTAAGAAGCTGAATATGGCTCTGTGCCTGGTTTGTATTGTATAGTCACAAAAGACGTCAAGGAAAAACCTTACTTTGCAGACCTTTTACCTGCCTGGAGCATCACATCGCTACTGAGCTCACCGGAGATCCAGAGAACTCCTTGGCCTTTTGAACTGACTTCCTCTCTGCTTTGTCTAGGTCATCATTTCTCAGTGCATTTTTACAGATATTGCTTATTAACCACCTTTTCAATGGTCAAGGAACTATGGAGCTCCATAATCCCTTCTGAAAATCTAACATAAACTTACTTGAAGATAAAACCTAACCAGACTAGACATGAGGTTACTCATGATCTTTATCCTATTTAATGTGATTATGCATTCTGGTTCCTGAAGAAATATGAATATGTTGATTATGGCTGCCTCCCCACCAAAAAAAATAATAATAGGAAACTCTATAATACCATACATTATTACAGCATAATTTCTTTCCAAAATTAAAAGGAAATCTGAATTTCAAAATACATCTAGTCCCCTGAGTTTCAAGTATGGGAGTATAGGCCTATAAATACAGGATTGGGTGGATCTCCTGGGGTAGGAAATGGCAACCCACTCCAGTATTCTTGCCTGGGAAAGTCCATGGACAGAGAAGCCTGGTGGACTATAGTCCAAAGGGTTGCAAAATAGTCAGACATGCAACTATTAACTATGCATGCAACTATTGCCTATTAAATAGCAACTATTATTCACATTTCAT
This sequence comes from Cephalophus harveyi, assembly GCA_006410635.1. Lineage (NCBI taxonomy): Eukaryota > Metazoa > Chordata > Mammalia > Artiodactyla > Bovidae > Cephalophus > Cephalophus harveyi. The sequence goes on along the minus strand of SJYT01007321.1, from coordinate 33,343 downwards.
TTATACACTTTTTACTTTATGAATTTCTTAGACATGATTAAAAAATAGGACTTAAAAACAGGCAGAAATTTCCATTTTGACTGCATAAAGTTATAAAAATTGTTTACTTTTTAAGCTGCATTGAAAAGATTTAAATTTTTAATATAATAAATTTTTCTTAGTATATGTAGTAAAACTATTCCTAAATAAGAGTAATAAGTAGTAATGTTTAACAATCAGCTTGTAGGGTGTTTGGGAGGGGGTGGAAGAGGAGAAGGCAAAGGACTCTGATATGTTGTCTTTTTTCATTTATGTGGTGTCAAAACTTCTATTATGGTCAATTTCAAGTTTTTTTCAACATGACACCGTTGAATGTGGAGTTGCAATGAGATGTGAATAATTGTTCTAGTGTAGCCTGACTCTAGTGCTCCTTGAAGAATAACTCAATAACCTTGGCGATGATGAAATTAATTTCACAGCATAAATAGAAACTCTAGGGCTAAAATGTTTTAGATGTGTTCATTATAAAGGAAAGAAAGATACAAGCAAGACAAAGCAAGCAAGTACAAGCAAGATTATTCTAATTAAGCTCATTATGTTTTTAATATACAAATATAAATTTTAGATGAGAGTTTTTAAAAACACAGCCTAGAAGCTATAATTATTAAATATAATTTCATCTATCTGAAAAGTCAGCATGATACTAAGGAGTTTTAAGATGTGGGTTCCTTTGAGGTAACACTATATACTTTGGTTCACAGGATTCAGGGAGTGAGCATATCCAAACCATGTCATTTCAATAGCATTCTCAAAGCTCTGATTCCTTAGGCTGTTGCTTATAAAGTTCTGAAGAATGTCACTTAATTTCTCCATAATGGACATTTGGAGGTTTCTTTTAAGTAGAGTGAGTGAGAAAGTAGGAAAGAAACGAAATCTGGCTGTCATAAAGACTATTTAAAGTAAAAATAGCATGCCTTTAGCCAACAAAGGTCCGTCTAGTCAAAGCTATGTTTTTTCCAGTAGTCATGTATGGATGTGAGAGTTGGACTATAAAGAAAGCTGAGTGCTGAAGAACTGATGCTTTTGAACTGTGGTGTTGGAGAAGACTCTTGAGAGTCCCTTGGACTGCAAGGAGATCCAACCAGTCCATCCTAAGGAAATCAGTCTTGAGTATTTATTGGAAGGACTGATGCTGGAGCTGAAACTCCAATACTTTGGCTACCTGATGTGAAGAACCGACTCATTTGAAAAGACCCTGATGCTGGGAAAGATTGAAGGCAGGAGGAGAAGGGGATGGCAGAGGATGAGATGGTTGGATGGCATCACTGACTCAATGGACATGAGTTTGAGTAAACTCTGGGAGTTGGTGATGGACAGGAAGGCCTGGTGTGCTGCAGTTCATGGGGTTGCAAAGAGTTGGACATGATTGAACAATTGAAAGGACTGGTCCAAAAGTTACTTATGAAATGTCAGATTAACACATATTGATTTCTTCTAAATAATAATTTAGATACAGAAGTATTCATAAGAAATAACACTTTTGAGAGTTAATGCTATGTTTCAACTTGACTGGGTCATAGGATGCCCAGGCATTTGGTCAAACTTTATTCTGGGTGTGCTCTTGAGAGTATTTCTAAATGAGAATAATGTTTGAGCTGGTAGAATGAATGAAGTAGAAATGTCCTCCCTAATGTGGGTAGACCTTGTCCAATGAGTTTAAAACCTGAATAGGACAAAGCCCGAGTGAGGCAGAATTCCTCCTGGCTGACTCTCATCCAGCTGGGACACCGGTTATTCTTATCTTCATACTCAAGCTGAAACATGGTTCTCCTGGATCTCCAGCTGGCTGACAACAGATTTGACTTGTCAGCTTCCATAACATCCTAAGCCAATTCAGTATTATATATATATACTCGATTGGTTGGTTCTGTTTATCTGGATAAACCTGACTGCTAAAATATTTAATTTATTTTGTTCCAAAAAATATCAGTGCAGAAGAAAGTGAAGATGAAATTCGAAGTCCAACTATGGTCTACCATGTCCTACATGACTCACCCCTTCCAGTTTGTTAGCTCTCTGACCTCATCTCTTCCTTTTTCCTCTTGTTTGTTTCATTCCTGCCACACTGGCTTCCTTGTTGTCAATCAAGCCATGAAGAAATGTGAAAAAACTTAAAAGTATATCACTATGTGAAAGAAGCCAATCTGAAAAGACTACACACTGTATGATCCAACTATTTGACCTTCTGGAAAAGGTAAAACTATGGAGACAGTAATAAGATTCACGGTTGCCAGGAGATAGGGGGAGGGAAGGAAGAAGAGCCATACCACAGAGGATTTTTAGGATGGTGAAACTATTCTGCATGATACAATATTATGGATATATATCAATATATATTTGTCCAAATCAAGAGAATGCATAACACCAATACTAAACCCTAATGTAAACTATAGACTTTGAGTGATTATGATTTCCCATTGTAGGTTCATCAATTATAACTGTAGTCTATGATGATAATAAGGGAGGTGGTGCTTGTGTGGGGACAGGGTATATGAGATCTTTTTGAAGTTCCCTCTCAGTTTTGCTGTGAACCTAAAACTGCTCTATAAAATAAAGCTTATTAAAGAGAGAGAGACAATTGAGAATCCATCAACAAAAACATTATCATTCTAGTTTCAAACAGACACTCTGCCATGAGATTGTTTCTATTTGTTCTTTTATTCTCATTTTCCTCATTTCCTGTTCCAAAAACCCAGAATTCTTCCTAAGCCTCTGTTTTGTGTTTTAGTATGTTGATAGTAACCTTATATAAATTCAAACAATTTCATTTGTACTTTCCCTAAATTTTTTTCAAATCCATCTGTGTTGCACATAACCTAATAATTCAAACTCAGACAACTGAATAAGAATTGATTTTATAAAACTTATATACACATGTTCACTGATTCCATTGCTTGATATTAAATTATAAGTTAATGCTTGAGTGTATTCCATATTGTGATGGTTTTACTTTACAAAATACATTTTAAAATATTAGATTTAAAAAATAAATCTTTATCAGTGTCTGAAGATCTGCTTATTTCTTTAAATCAGCCTCAAAGGAGGATATTTGTTTCAATTTTCTATGTCTTATTTCTAAAATCTATCATCACCAACTCCAAGGTTGCATTACATGATTTCGAAAGATAACCCAAGTTCTACAATGATCTAATACTGTGATAATAGAACACTTCACATTCTTTTCTTCTTCTTTTTTTTAATTTTAATTAAGTAACTGAGAAATGATGATTTACTTCACAGGGCACCTTACCACACTTCAGGAAGTGAATTCTAAAACTGGTTCCTCCACTTACTAGCTGAGAGGTTTCGGTGCATGTTTTATTACTTTCCTCTGCCTTAGGTCTTGCATATATTGGATGGGAACAGGTTATTTCTAAAGTCCCTCCAGTGTTAACGCTCAGTTATTCCAGTTAAAGAGAACGGACATTTCTAGGTACTAGCCAGCAAAGTATGTTAAAATATCATCAACGCAACGTAATAAAATATATTCACTGGGTTTAAACATCCCGAAGTTTTTACAAAAGTCATTTTCTTGTCTTTTCCAACTTTCTAGAATTTACAAATTCGGCCTACAGCAACGCAAAAACAGTGCCAGAGAAATTTTAAAAGTGCCTTGTAATTGAACAGTTTTCTTCCTTGGTGTGTTTGTCTTCTTTATTTGTCTTGCTAAGAGCCTTGTTTTACTATTTTATTACCTACAAACCCTATTCCCTCAATTCCTGGTTTACTATAATTATTTGCAAATTTTTTTTTTCATTTTTGCTGGATTATTTTTGAGGCCCTAATGTAGTAAGAATTAGAGAACAAGAAGTATGGTTTAAATAAAAGTGTTTTCCTTTTTCTTTAAGAATATTTGAACCTTAAAAATCTGTGAATATTGTGAGTCTATCAATAAAGAGAAATAAATCTTTTTCAAGGCAGTGAAGTTTTTATAGGAAATTTCTATTTGTAATAGAAAATACTGGTGTAATTAGTATAACCAAATGGCTACAAACAGAATCCATTATTTATATATTTCTTTAAAAAAATATATAGTGAGCTTCTTTCTTGGGAATAATGCTACCTGAAAAAGTATTAAAGGAAAAACCCAATATGAACTCTTCCCAGAAAGAAAACATAATCTGACTGTTTGATGTAGGCATTAAGAAAAGGAGTAAATAACAGAACATACATGACCTTAGAGGGGCTTCTCAGGTGGCACTAGTGGTTAAAGAACCCTCCTGCCAATGGACGAGAAGTAAGAGATGAGGGTTCATTCCCTGGATTGGAAAGATGCTCTGGAAGAGGGCATGACAACACACTTCAGTATTCTTGTCTGGAGAATTCCATGAGCAGAGGAGCCTGGAGGGTGACGGTCCACAAGATTGCAAAGAGTTGGACATGACTGAAGCAACTTAGCATGCATGCACAGGATCTTAGAACAGGAATTGAGCATTAAGTGCTAAATGAGTACTGCAAATATTATATAATTTTAAGCATTTGGAAACAGACTTTTCACAGCTGACCTGACCTGGATCCTTTAGAAAGTAGATCCTGAGGTTTAGATGAAGTGTTGACCCTTTATTTGGGAGTTGTAAGCCCAGACAACTGAGGTCAGTGGGGAAAAAAAAACAGGAAAAGATGAAAAGCTGTATAATGTAATAAGAAGCACTACAATACTGGCCACAACTTCAGGATAACCTCCGGGACAAAGTATCTGCTGGCAGACATGTTCTACAGCATGTGCAATGTTGGCAAAAGGACCGTAAAAATGCAACTATTCTTCAGACGGGTTCACAGGAGAGAAAGGAGGTGGAATTTACATTCTATTTTCATTGCTTAAGGTTCAACCTCAGGGGAGCCACCTCCCCACATGTCTGCCTTGCTCAGCAACCAGTATCCCAAGCTCCTAGGGGTGTATTTCATGCATATCTGCAAGAAAGAATGACTCAAGCTTGGATGGTGTGCCAACTAAGATAGAAAAGAGAAGTCATTAGGAAATAAGCCTGAGAATACAACAGGTTTGAAAGTTCAGGAAAAACATATGGGCTTCCAGATGAAAGAAAATCTGAACAATTCAAGAAAGTAGGTGTTTAGAAGGGAAAACAGTGCAAGCAAAGTAGGAAAGAAAAGAATGTACACATGGAACATTTATAAATACACTGAGTGTGGTAGAGAGAGAGTTTTGGATACAGATATGACTGGAAAACGCGTTTGGTAGAGTCTGGCCAGTTACTGAGTGTTAGGCTAAAACATTTACATTTGACTCAGGCCAGGGAGGCACCACTAATTCCTAAGTGAGCTGAGCATGTGACAAATGTGGCATGTTCAGAGCATGAATTTGACAGTGGCATAGAAGACTTGTTTGAGGAGTGAGAGCATAGCTGCCAAAGAACAATGAAATGGAAATGATTTTCAAATCACCTTTCTTAAAATGTGTGTAATGTGCTAGATCTTAGTTTTCTGAATGTTGAGCTTTAAGCCAACTTTTTCACTCTCCTCTTTCACTTTCTTCTAGAGGCTTTTTAGTTCCTCTTTACTTTCTGCCATAAGGGTGGTGTTATCTGTATATCTGAGGTTATTGATATTTCACCCGGCAATCTTGATTCCAGCTTGTGCTTCTTCCAGCCCAGTGTTTCTCATGATGTATTCTGCATATAAGTTAAATAAGCAGGGTGACAATATACAGCCTTGATGTACTCCTTTTCCTATTTGGAACCAGTCTATTGTTTCATGTCCAGTTCTAACTGTTTTTTCCTGACCTGCATATAGGTTTCTCAAGAGGCAGGTCATGTGGTCTGGTATTCCCATCTCTTTCAGAATTTTCCACAGTTTATTGTGATCCATACAGTCAATCCATCTCTTCATGGGAAATAGATGGGAAAACAGTGGAAACAGTGGCAGACTTTATTTTTTTGGGCCCCCAAATCACTGCAGATGGTGATTGCAGCCATGAAATTAAAAGACACTTACTCCTTGGAAGGAAAGTTATGACCAACCTAGATAGCATATTCAAAAGCAGAGACATTACTTTGCCAACAATGGTCTGTCTAGTCAAGGCTATGGTTTTTCCAGTAGTCACATATAGATGTGAGAGTTGGACTGTAAAGAAAGCTGAGAGCCGAAGAATTAATGCTTTTGAACTGTGGTGTTGGAAAAGACTCTTGAGAGTCCCTTGGACTGCAAGGAGGTCCAACCAGTCCATTCTGAAGGAGATCAGTCCTGAGTGCTCTTTGGAAGGAATGATGCTAAAGCTGAGACTCCAGTACTTTGGCCACCTCATGCGAAGAGTTGATCCATTGGAAAAGACTCTGATGCTGGGAGGGATTGGGGGCAGGAGGAGAAGGGGACGGCCGAGGATGAGATGGCTGGATGGCATCACCGACTCGATGGACGTGAGTCTGAGTGAACTCCAGGAGTTGGTGATGGACAGGGAGGCCTGGCGTGCTGCAATTCATGGGGTCGCAAAGAGTCGGACATGACTGAGTGACTGAACTGAACTGAATGTGCTAGATACATGTTAAGAACCTTCAGGTATTATCTCATTTAATTCTATACAATATAAACATCCCCCTTACAGATGAGAAAAATGAGGTTCTGAAACATTAAGTAACTTGCCCAAGGTCACACAGCTAATAATCTCACCCTGCATTCAAACCTAGACCAACTACAAAATACATATTTTTACTCCTAAGTCATTGGTCTAAAATGTTTTATTGTATAGCATTTTCAGTTTAATAAAATCTAAATATGTATAGCATAGGGGCTTCCCAGGTAGTGCTAGTGGTAAAGAACATGCCTGCCAATGAAGGAGACATAAGAGATGGGAAGCAGGTTTGATCTCTGGGTTGGGAAGATCCCCTTAGAGAAGGGAATGACAACCCATTCCAATGTTCTTGCCTGGGAAATCCCATGGACAGAGGAGCCTAGAGGGCTACAGTCCACGGGGTCACAAAGAATCAGATATGACTGAAGTGATTTAGCACACACACACACACACATACACATACACACACACAGACCTATATAGCATAAAGTTTAAATAAGAAATTTCCAATGTATTATAATTTCACCAAAGTCCCAAATACTAAGATCAATAAAATAAATCCTCGAAGGATAGATAGAGTGCCTGATAAACTATGGAATGAGGTTCGTGACATTGTATGGAAGACAGGGATCAAGACCATCCCCATGGGAAAAAAATGCAAAAAAGCAAAACGGCTGTCTGGGGAGGCCTTACAAATAGCTGTGAAAAGAAGAGAGGTGAAAAGCAAAGGAGAAAAGGAAAGATATAAGCACCTGAATGCAGAGTTCCAAAGAATAGCAAGAAGAGATAAGAAAGCCTTCTTCAGTGATCAATGCAAAGAAATAGAGGAAAAGAACAGAATGGGAAAGACTAGAGATCTCTTCAAGAAAATTATGAAAGCAAGCGTGCTTGAAGAGGATGCATGCAGAAAGTTTTCCTGACGGGAGGGAGATGACCTCAGTGGAGGGGGTATGCACATTAACTGAGATAATGGGGCAGGGAGCTGTAAGTGGGAAGCCAGAAAAAGTAGAAACCACACCAAAGATTTCAGCTGGACCCACAGCTTTCTCTAAGGAGCCCTGAGAAAGGAGCAGCTATGACATTTGTCACCTCTGATTACAGTTCTGTCCCTGAAAAAGACTCTTTCTGTCCTTCGCTACTGCTCCGCCTCACTCTCTAAACCTGGAGATGAAGTACTATAAAGAAACAAAGAAACTGTCCACCACAACCTTCTCACCACATGGCACGCACCTTTGAAGCAGGTTCAATACTTTGGCCACCTGATGCAGAGTCAAATCACTGGAAAAGACCCTTTTGCTAGGAAAGATTGAGGGCAGGAGGAGAAGGGGGAGACAGTGGATGAGATGGTTGCATGGCATCATCGATTCAATGGACATGAGTTTGAGCAAACCAGGGGATAGGAAGGACAGGAAAGCCTGGCGTGCTGCACTTCATGCTGTTTCAGTGTCAGAAACAACTTAGTGACTGAACAACAACAGGGTGGAACAGCAAAAAAGCTTTAAATTGGTAGCAAGTCTGAAGATTTTATACTAGACTGAATTGAACTTGAAAATACCCACGCCTCTACAACTCACCAAGATTTTATCCGAATGCCTAAGGAAATAGTAGACTGCAGCTGGGGTCCAGGAGTGAGCAGACATGAAAAAGAATGAAGTTGCTTTCTGCTAATGTCCCTCGGAGGCCAGTGCTTTCACTTACTGCCTATGTTTCTTTACTCATATTGTAGTTACTTCTCTAGTATTTTTAAAACCATACTAACATATAAAACATAAATAATACATGCCTTCAATATGTTAAAGATAAGATTAAAGGTAGTGGAAATTCTAACGCTGTAATTCCACTTTGAAAGTCAATCTGTTGTAAGAATACTCAAATATATTGCTGTTGCTGCTCCTGCTACTAAGTGGCTTCAGTCATGTCTGACTCTATGCAACCCCATAGACGGCAGCCCACCAGGCTCCCCCATCCCTGGGATTCTCCAGGCAAGAACACTGAAGTGGGTTGCCATATCCTTCTCCAATCAAATATATTGAGATGCATATAACATGTTTTATAATTGTAGTAATCACCATATAAGACAAGGATTTGGTGTATATGGGGTGGGGTGATGCTCAGTGGGTAAGAGATGGTTATTGCATGCATCTGAAAGAAAGTACTGACAGTTGGTTAGGGAAAATTAGTTTGATGTAGCAAAAGGCAAAAATTTAGATCAGTGACTCAGACAGTAAAGAATCTTCCTGCAATGCAGGAGACCTGGGTTCAATCCCTGGGTTGAGAAGATCCCCTGGAGGTGGGCATGGCACCCACTCCAGTATTCTTGCCTAGAGAATCCCCATAGAGAGAGAAGCCTGGCAGTAGTCCAAGGGGTCGCAAAGAGTCAGACATGACTAAGCAACTAAGCAAAGCATAGCACAGAATATATTGTGATACAGTCAGATCTGTGTTGAGCATGAAAAAAAAAAAATGCTTAATGAAAATAAGACCCTGACAAGTGTAAGTGGTAAAGACAGATTAATAACGTACTAGTCTTTGTGATTTTAACCCAAATATTCACATTCTTAAACTCTTATACTAAAATTGATCTCTCTTCTTAAGCAGAACCTGTCTCTATATGGTCAGAAGAAATTCAGAGGAGAAAAACTATCCAGTGAAAGGAAAGACCCCCCTCCTTCCACTCCATAGAACAATCTTTGGGGAAAGAAATAGGCCCCTATCTGATACCAAAACAGAACTCTCTGATACATGAAATTCTATTTTGAGGTTTTTAGACCATAAAAATGAATAAAATATAGTGCCTTCTTAGGTTTAATTTTATAAACTTTTGTCTTTTACAAATTGTCCAAAGCAAAAGATGATACTGCAAGTAATTTAAAAACATTTGTCCCTTTTTGGTTAAAGGCTGCCACCATGTGGCTACCTTGAAAAACAACATTGTTAGAAGTGATTTTCCTTAAGCATTCATTTAGATCCAGAAGGGAAAACGGGCCTATACAGTATACAGTGTGAGCTGTGTGTTAATCTAATCAACATAGAGCATCCGTTAGTAGTAACAGTATTACTATGCAAAGCATTCCACACAATTATTTATTTATTTCTCACTACCAGACTTTGGTAGCTCAGTACTAAAGAAATCCTCCTCCAATGCAGGAGACATGGGTTCTATTGCTGGATCGGGAAGATCTTCTGGAGAAGAAAATGGCAACCCACTCCAGTTATTCTTGTCTAGAGAATTCCACGGACAGAGAAGCCTGGCGGGCTAGTCCATGGAGTCACAAAGAGTTGGAAACATCTTAGTGATTAAAAATAACAACAAGCAACAACAACCAAACTTTGAGGTAGATACATGACACTCTTGTAGTCTGCAAGTATTATTTCTTTCACCTCGCAGAGTCCTGACACAAGCCCAGGATAGGAATCTTCAGATTCTGTATTTGTCTCTAAAGTCAAAGAACTGTATCTAGAGTATTGTCTGAGTACTATGTGACAGTACTGAATTTTCATCCACTTCTGTTTGACACGGGAACTAGATGTGACAGTGTATGAAAGTGAAAGTTGCTTAGTAGTGTCCAATTCTCTGCCACCCCATTGGCTATACAGTTCAAGGAATTCTCCAGGCCAGAATACTGGAGTGGGTAGCCTATCCCTTCTCCAGCAGATCTTCCCAATCCAGGAATCAAACCAGGGTCTCCGGCATTGCAGGTGGATTGCTTACCAACTGAGCTATCAGGGAATTGGATGTATCAAGACCTAATTGATAGGGCCCACATGGGGTATCATTGATAAGATGGCTCATTATGCCAACGTTCCAATGTCCCTTTATGTCACAGCTTGAACATTGGAAGGTCGACTGCCCAAATCCCCCTCTAGGAATCTGGACATCCCCTCCTGGTCCCGAGCAGGAGTCCTCTGACCTAAAAAAAAAAATGCTTAATGAAAATAAGACCCTGACAAGTGTAAGTGGTAAAGACAGATTAATAACGTACTAGTCTTTGTGATTTTAACCCAAATATTCACATTCTTAAACTCTTATACTAAAATTGATCTCTCTTCTTAAGCAGAACCTGTCTCTATATGGTCAGAAGAAATTCAGAGGAGAAAAACTATCCAGTGAAAGGAAAGACCCCCCTCCTTCCACTCCATAGAACAATCTTTGGGGAAAGAAATAGGCCCCTATCTGATACCAAAACAGAACTCTCTGATACATGAAATTCTATTTTGAGGTTTTTAGACCATAAAAATGAATAAAATATAGTGCCTTCTTAGGTTTAATTTTATAAACTTTTGTCTTTTACAAATTGTCCAAAGCAAAAGATGATACTGCAAGTAATTTAAAAACATTTGTCCCTTTTTGGTTAAAGGCTGCCACCATGTGGCTACCTTGAAAAACAACATTGTTAGAAGTGATTTTCCTTAAGCATTCATTTAGATCCAGAAGGGAAAACGGGCCTATACCGTATACAGTGTGAGCTGTGTGTTAATCTAATCAACATAGAGCATCCGTTAGTAGTAACAGTATTACTATGCAAAGCATTCCCCACAATTATTTATTTATTTCTCACTACCAGACTTTGGTAGCTCAGTACTAAAGAAATCCTCCTCCAATGCAGGATCGGGAAGATCTTCTGGAGAAGATCTTCTGGAGAAGAAAATGGCAACCCACTCCAGTTATTCTTGTCTAGAGAATTCCATGGACAGAGAAGCCTGGCGGGCTAGTCCATGGAGTCACAAAGAGTTGGAAACATCTTAGTGATTAAAAATAACAACAAGCAACAACAACCAAACTTTGAGGTAGATACATGACACTCTTGTAGTCTGCAAGTATTATTTCTTTCACCTCGCAGAGTCCTGACACAAGCCCAGGATAGGAATCTTCAGATTCTGTATTTGTCTCTAAAGTCAAAGAACTGTATCTAGAGTATTGTCTGAGTACTATGTGACAGTACTGAATTTTCATCCACTTCTGTTTGACACGGGAACTAGATGTGACAGTGTATGAAAGTGAAAGTTGCTTAGTAGTGTCCAATTCTCTGCCACCCCATTGGCTATACAGTTCAAGGAATTCTCCAGGCCAGAATACTGGAGTGGGTAGCCTATCCCTTCTCCAGCAGATCTTCCCAATCCAGGAATCAAACCAGGGTCTCCGGCATTGCAGGTGGATTGCTTACCAACTGAGCTATCAGGGAATTGGATGTATCAAGACCTAATTGATAGGGCTCACATGGGGTATCATTGATAAGATGGCTCATTATGCCAACGTTCCAATGTCCCTTTATGTCACAGCTTGAACATTGGAAGGTCGACTGCCCAAATCCCCCTCTAGGAATCTGGACATCCCCTCCTGGTCCCGAGCAGGAGTCCTCTGACCTAGTTCAATCCCACCTCTTCTTGCCCCACCACATTGGCCTCCTAGTCCATAAACCCCATAGTCTGGGATACAGATAACCCATCTGTTGCTTCTCACCATGCTCCAATTCATATCCATCTCAAGTTCAGTTCAGTCACTCAGTCGTGTCTGACTCTTTGTGACCCCATGAATTGCAGCACGCCAGGCCTCCCTGTTCATCACCAACTCCTGGAGTTCACTCAGACTCGCATCCATCGAGTCCGTGATGCATTCCAGCCATCTCATCCTCTGTCGTCCCCTTCTCCTCCTGCCCCCAATCCCTCCCAGCATGAGTCTTTTCCAATGAGTCAACTCTTCGCAGGAGATGGCCAAAGTACTGGAGTTTCAGCTTCAGCATCATTCCCTCCAAAGAAATCCCAGGGTTGATTTCCTTCAGAATGGACTGGTTGGATCTCCTTGCAGTCCAAGGGACTCTCAAGAGTCTTTTCCAACACCACAGTTCAAAAGCATCAATTCTTCAGTGCTCAGTTTTCTTCAGTGTCCATCTTAAAGACCCCTCTAAATTCCCCAATCAACCACAATACTCCATCTCCCAAAAACATCAACAAGGGTGAAAGCCTATTGTCTCTAAACTTCTACATCAGGGCTTCTTATGCCCAATTCACTCTCCCTATAACATCCCTGTCCTACCTGTCAAAAAACCAAATGACTCCTATCACCTAGTCCAGGACCTGTGACTTATCGATATGGTTGTTATCCCCATACACCCAGTAGTTCCAAATCCCTATACTCTTTTCTCTCTCATTCCCTCTTCCACTACCCACTTTGCTGTTCTAGACCTAAGATGCTTTCTTTACTATCCCTTTATACTCAGACTCTCAAGACCTCTTTGTCTTTACCTAGATTGATACAATCATCGTTCCCAACAGCTGACATGGACAGTCCTTCCACAAGGCTTTCGTGATAGCCCTCATTTTTTTTGGCCATGCTCTAGCATCAGACCTAACCTCTCTTGACCTTACTCCAAGTACTGTCTTCCAATATGTGGATGATCTCTTCTGTAGTCCTTCGCTTACACACTCTCAACAAGACACTATACAACTCCTCAATTTTCTAGTTGATCGAAGCTATCGAGTATCTCCCATCAAAGTTCAGCTCTCTCTTCCTAGAGTCACCTATCTCAGAGCCCTTTTAACGTCAATGAAAAAATATATTACTACCATAGAAAGTCCCTCATATACACCCTACCACTTCCTACATCAAAAACAAAGATCCTGTTCTTCTTGGGGTTAGCTGGAAACCTATGCCTCTGGATTCCTCTTGGCACAACCCCTATATCAAGCCACTTGAGGAGATCTTTCAGAACCCCTAGAGCTAAAATCAAATATCCATTCAGCCTTTAACACCCTTAAGCAAGCCATTCCCCCAGCCCTCAAAATCTGCTCCTCTAGGATGCCTTCTCCGAAACCTAAAAGCCTTGGGATTCCAAGGGGAGATAAGACCAAGAAGACTTATTTACTATTCTAACACTGTCTGGCCACAAAATAGACTTGATAATAGATCCCAATGGCCAGAAAATGGAACTCTGGATTTTAATACTCTACAGGACCTCCATAACTTCTGTCGCCACAACAGCAAGTGGTCAGAAATCCCTTTTGTTCAGGCTTTCTTCACTCTCTCCTCTAGACCCTCTCTCTGTCAATCCTGTTCTACTTCTCAAATACTCTTAGCCCACTCTGGGCCACATGCAATGTCTCCTGATCCCTGTTCAGACTTTTCTTCTTCCTTGGACCACAGCCCACCCCCTATCACTCCCAATCACCTTGCAGACACTCCAGGTCCAATTCCACAACCTCCACCTTATGTCCCCTCCTCCCTCCTACCTTCTCAAGTGCAGCAGCTCCCAACCCCCCTCCCCAGGCAGTGCCTGGGGCAAGCTCTGAGACCTCAGCCCCACCCTCTACCCTGGCCCCAAGGCTTTACCCTGACCTCCCTAGATCTCCTCCCCATACCTGGTCTGAACAACCTTAAAACAGGAAACAGGACCCCTCACAGCAGGACCCCTCTCCTTCTCCTGCTCCATTACTCCCTTTAGGGGAAGTAGCTGGAACAGAGCACATTGTTCGGTTCATGTCCCATCTATCTCAGATTAAAAAGCATCTTGGCTCCTTCTCCTCAGACCCTGACAATTAGCTAAAAGAATTCAAGTATCTTACTGAGTCTTATGACTTAACCTGGCATGATATTTACATCATACTTTCCTCAACTCTTCTCCCAGAAGAGAAGGAATGAGTATGGCAAGCCTCTCAGGTGCATGCTGATGAGACACACAGGACTAAGCCCATAGGGGCAATGGCTGTCCCCAGAGATGATCTCAACTGGGATTATCAGGCAGGGAGACCTGGGTGAGCAACCTGTAATGATATGCTTGCTTGCCTCATTGTGAGCCTTCAAAAGACAGGGCATAAAGCCTTCAACTTTGATAAGCTCTGGGAAATAACTCAAAGACTAGATGAAAACCTGGCACAATTTCCAGCCAGGTTAAAGGAAGCCCCTCAAAAATATACAAAATTAGACCCCACTTCAGCAGAGGGCACCATTGTCCTTAACATCCATTTTATCTCCCAGTCGTCCCCAGATATCCGAAAGAAATTAAAAATACAAAAGCCCTCAAACCCCTCAATGAGACCTTTTAAATTTATCCTTTAAGATTTTCAACAACCAGGAAGAACAGGCAAAGCTAGAGGAGGCCCAACAAGATCAGGCCAAATATCAACTTTTTGCCACTGCCCTAGGGCTCCAAGCCTCCATCAACCAACAAAGAAAGGAAGCCACCTGGGCCCTGCTTCAAATGTGGCAAAGCAGGCCACTAGGCCCGCTCATGCCTAAAGCCAAGGCCCCCTCCAGGTCCATGTCCCAGCTGTGGCATAAAGGGACACTGGAAGGTTGACTGCGCAAATCCTGCTCTAGGGATCTGGTCATCCCCTCCTGGTCCTGAGCAGGAGTCCTCTGACCCAGCTCTGCCCAGCCTCCTCAGACTCGCTGCTGAAGACTGATGGTGCCCAGGACCCCAGGTCCCAACTCTCATCACCTCTACGGAGCCCACGGTAACTCTTACAGTGGCAGGTAAGCCAATCTCCTATCTCACTGACACAGGGGCCACTTGTTAAGGGACCAGACCTGAGCCATGACAGGCTCAACAAGCTATACTAAGCCTAAGATTCAGATTCTTGTAAAACCTGAGTCATGATTCCGGGAAACCACACCCTGGGAAAGTCCCTGATGGCGCCAAACCTGAGCCAATCCGGATAGGGATGCGGGATTTGAAAATCGCACGTGCGCATGTGTGCGCGCATACGGCTCAGCCAATCATTACCCGCCAGCTGTACTAAGAACCGCCTGTATAAAAGCAGCTGTGATTCAGAGCTCGGGGCTCTCGTCAAGACTCCACTGCGCTGGATGAGACGGGAGCCCTAGCTTGAGCTAGCAATAAAACCCCTTTATGCTTTTGCATTGCTGTGGATGTCTTATTCTCTCAGCTTTGGGGACTCGGATTTCGGGCATAACACCACTTACTCTGCTATGCCTGCCTACTTTGGAAAAACCAAGGTCTCTCAGGTCTCTGTTATGGGGGTTGACAGTTTAATATCTATGCCACAAATAACTGAGCCTCTACCTTGCACACTTCAAGATACCCCATTTCCCCATTCTTTTCTCATACTCCCAAAATGCCCCACTCCTATGCTTGGGAGAGACCATAAGACAAATGCAGGGGAAAAGACAGTGAGCTGGGCAGTCGGACAAGAAAGGGGGAATTTATTAGAGGGAAAAGAGAGAGTGACTGGCTGTTAAGGAGAACCAGCATCCTCCCTTTCTGACGGGGTCCTTCTTACTTATACCCCACCAATGGAAAATTCTCTGAAGGGATGGTTAATTTTTAGCCTGTAGTTGGGTCCTGTGGTCACATAGCCAGAGGTCTGGGTTCTGGTGGTTTCACAGCTTTGAGAAGATAGGCGCCAGTGAGAAAACAAAATGCCATTTGGGCAATTTGGTCAGTCTCATGGATCACTGTGATTTTATTCTTTGCGAGGTCGACATAATGAGCCATCTTATCAATGAGACCCTGTGTGGGCCCTATCACTAATTTTCCTCAAGTTTTGAAGCTTCTGGCTGTTTTTAGGAATATTAATTACATTTTTCAAATTAAAAAAATACCTAAGCTTCACTTTGTACTAGGATGACAAAACAGTAGTAATAGTACAGTGTAACATTAATAGTGAAAGGACAAAATTATCATCTTATTAAAATTAGTACCAAGTATTTCAATTTTTCAATTATGTCAAACAAATCACGAGAAAAATAAAAATAATTATGATATATTAAATAAAAATAGTATCAATAAGTATACATAGACTCTTATTTCAGATGTGTATAAGAGACAGTCCTAGAGTCACCTATCTCAGATCACTGAAAAGGGATGAAAACCTATTATCTCTATGTAAAGAAATATAACTAATTTTACATAATAACAATCTATAACAATATACTTTGACTAAGGGTTCTTACTAATTGTTGATATTTATGTTTTTGACATCAAACAAATTTTGTACAGGTCAGGTCACTTATTTCTTATCCTCAATTATTCATACCACAATGGTGTCTCTCCTTTCATAGAATCACATGGGAAAAAAAAGAATCTATTTCTATAGGAACTAATTGTACATGCTTTACATTTCACTGTAAAGTTATTTCAATTGTTGTATAATTTAGGTAAAGTATCAGTCAAGGAAAGACAATTTATTATTCCAAATGCTTTTTCTTTCTTCTTCTTTATAATATTATAGCAGAAAGGTATCCTGAACAGTTACCACTCATTTCCATTCTCTCCTTAAAAATTAAAGGTTAAGGAGAAGTCCAAAACATCTTACATTAGAGTATAGAGGGTTTTTTGGTAACCCTCTTTCCCTCAAAAAATCATTGACAAGAAGTGTGGACTCCAGAAAAAAAAAAAAGAATACCTTTTTTTTCCCCCATAAGTCACAATGAAAAATCACCAAATCTGAGACTTACTGTTCTGATTTGATCTTTCTCCAGTTTTCTAAGTCTAAAATATACCCTTGAAAGTTTAAGGTACAATGTTGTTGGTGTTAGTATTTGCAATACTCAGGATTTAAGTTGATTTGGCAGTAGAGACATAAGTTGTCAAAGCAATCTTGAGGAGAAAGAACAAAGCTGGAGGCATAACCCACTCAGACTTCAGACAATACTACAAAGCTATAACAATGAAAACAGTATGGTATCAGCACAAAAACAGATATATGGATCAATGCAACATAATAGAGTCCAGAAATAAACCCACAAACCTATGGTCAACTAATCTTTGACAAAAGGGGCAAGAATATACAATGAAGAAAAGACAATCTCTTTTTTAATAAATAGTATTGGGAAACCTGGACAATATGTAAATCAGTGAGGTTAGAGCACTCCCTCACATCATACACAAAAATAAACTCAAAATGGCCTAAGGACTTAAATATAAGACAGGACACTGTAGAACTTCTAGAAGAGAGCATAGATAAAACATCCTCTGACATAAATCATACCAGTGTTTCCTTAGGTCAGTCTCCCAAGGCAATAAAAATAAAAGCAAATATAAACACAAATAGGACTTAGTCAAAATTATAAGCTTTTGCATAGACAAGGAAATCATAAGCAAAATTAAAGATAACCTATGAACTAGGAGAAAATATTTGCAAATGATGCGACTGACAAGGGATTAATTTCTAAAATATACAATAGCTCATACAACTCAACAACAACAAACAACGTAATAAAAATGGACAGGAGACCTAAATAGATATTTATCCAAAGAACACATACAAATGGTCAATAGGCACATGAAGAGGCATGACCAACATTGCTACTTATCGGACAGATGCAAATCAAAACTACAATGAGGTATCACCTCACACCAGTCAGAAGAGCCATCATTAAAAAAATCTACAAATAACAAATGCTAAAGAGGGTGTAGAGGAAAGGGTATCCTCCTATACTGTTGCTGGGAATTTAACTTGGTGCAGCCACTATGGAAAACATTAAGGTTATTCCTTAAAAACTAATAACAGAGCTACCATATGATATGGTATTCCCACTTCTGGGCATGTACTTGGAGCAAACTATAATTTGAAAAGATATATGCACCCCAATGTTCATAGCAGCACTATTTACAATAGCCATGACATGAAAACAACCTGAATGGTGATGGCCAGATGAACAGATAAAGAAGATGTGGTCCATACACACCATGCAATAATACTCAACCATAAAAAAATGTAAATAGTATCATTTGCATGGGCAGACTTAGAGATTGCCATACTGAGACAGACAAATATCACACATCATTTATATGTGGAATTTAGAATTCAATGAAAATGAATTTATGAAACAGAAACATATTCACAAACTTATGGTTATCAAAGAGGAAAGGGAGGTAGGGATAAACTAGGAGTTTGGGATTAGCAAATAAAAACCACTATACTGTATATAAAATAAACAACAAGGTCTTGGTCTGACAGTTTAGCACAGGGAACTATATTCAATATTTTGTAATAATCTAAAATGAAAAAGAATGTTAAAAATAATATATCAGTTCAGTTCAGTTCAGTTGCTCAGTCGTGTCCGACTCTTTGTGACCCCATGAATTGCAGCACAGCCGGCCTCCCTGTCCATCACCAACTCTCGGAGTTCACTCAGACTCACGTCCATCAAGTCGGTGATGCCATCCCGCCATCTCATCCTCTGTCATCCCCTTCTCCTCCTGCCCCCAATCCCTCCCAGCATCAGAGTTTTTTCCGATGAGTCAACTCTTCGCATGAGGTGGCCAAAGTACTGGAGTTTCAGCTTTAGCATCATTCCTTGCAAAGAACACCCAGGACTGATCTCCTTTATGATGGACTAGGTGGATCTTCTTGCAGTCCAAGGCACTCTCAAGAGTCTTCTCCAACACCACAGTTCAAAAGCATCAATTCTTCGGCACTCAGCTTTTTTCATAGTCCAACTCTCACATCTCAAATATATACAATTGAATCACTTTGTTGTACACTGGAAATTACAACATTGTTAATCAACTAACTATACTTTGATTAAAAAAATATTACTAATATTCTGTAAATCTTTATGTATTAAATTTTTGAGGAGCTTCTATTCTGTTTTCCATAGTGGCTATACCAATTAATATACCTCCCCAACAGTGAACATAGGTTCCCACTTTTCCACACAGTTGCCAACACTTATTTGCCTTTTTGATTGTAGCCATTCTGACAGGTATGAGGTGACACCTCATTGTGGTTTTGATATTTTTTTTTTCCTGATGAATAGTGTTGTTTAGCATCTTTTCACATGTCTGTTGGCCATATAAATGCATTCTTTAGAAAAATATCTATTCAGGTCTTCTGGCCATTTTAAAATAGAATTATTTGTGTTTTATGTTGAGTTGTATGAATTCTTTGTATATTCTGAATACAGATATTTAGACTGTTATTACTTAAATGATTATTGATACAGTTGGGTTAATAGGTACCATACTCTGATGCTGGGAAAGATTGAGGGCAGGAGGGGAAGAGGGTGGCAGAGGATGAGATAGTTGGATGGCATCACTGATTCAATGGACATGGACTTGGACAAACTGTGGGAGATGGTGAAGGACAGGGAGGCCTGGCATGCTGCAGTCCATGGAGTCCCAAAGAGTTGGACATGACTGGGCAACTGAACCAACAATATGTCTTTCTAATCTTTCTTGTATTTATTCTTTGCTTCCCTTTCCCCTTCTTTTTCTGCTTTCTATGGATTTCATTGAGCACTTTATATAATTAGAGCATTGTCTCCTCTCTTACTATATCAATTATTCAATTATACTACTTAAAATTTTTTAAATATTTTTTTAGAGTTTGAAATAAATAAATTAATCTAAGTCATCTTCAAGTAACTGTACCACTCCATGCATAACACAGGTTTCTTATAAAGAGTATTTCTAATCCCTCTGTCCATTTCTTATGATATTTCTGTCACTCATTTCACTTAACCATATGTTCTAATCATCCAATACATTGTTACTATTCTTAAGTTATATTTTATATTTATCAAAATCAAAATAAAATTACTTCTATTCATTTGTTCCTTCTCCAACACTTCCTTATTTATGTAGATCTAAGTTTCTGACTTACATCAGTTCCATTCTCTTAAATGCACTTCTTTAATATTTCCTTTATAGCATGACTTCTGGGGATGAATTCTCTAAGTTTCTGTGTGTTTGTGTGATGTGTGTGTGTTTGTGTGTATGGACCAGAAAAAGAGAGAGAGAAAGTCATAACATCCTTTTGAAGAATAATTTCACTGGATATAGAATTCTCAGTTCTAGTTTTTTTTTTTTTTTTTTCCTTTCAGTACCTTCATTCTACTCTTATTTGCATAATTTCTGATGTGAAGTCCACTGTAATCCTGTAGGTAGTGTTTCCTCTCCCTCCCTTGGTTTCTTTACAGATTTTTGTCTTTGTCTTTCTTTTCCTGTAGTGTGAATATGCTATACTTAGGTGTAGTTTTTATGAGGTTTTGTTTTGTTTTAGTTAGTGTGTTTGTTTTGTGTTTAACCTGTGTTATTCTCTCAGCTTCCTGGATCTGTAGCTTGGTGTCTGCTATTAATTTTGGAAATATGTTGCCCTTTATTACTTCAAATATTTCTTCTG
Organism: Cephalophus harveyi; assembly: GCA_006410635.1. Taxonomy (NCBI): domain Eukaryota; kingdom Metazoa; phylum Chordata; class Mammalia; order Artiodactyla; family Bovidae; genus Cephalophus; species Cephalophus harveyi. The sequence goes on along the minus strand of SJYT01007321.1, from coordinate 12,693 downwards.
TTCTCATATTCTCTTTCTTCTCATTCTGGTATTCCTAATACACAAATGTTACTTTTAGAAATGTACCAAGTTCATGGAGTTTCTACTTTTTAAATTATTTTTATTCTATGCATTTCAGATTGGGAAGTTTCTATTGGTCAATGAAACTCACCAAATCCTTCTTCAGTTCTGTCCATACTGATGAGACACTTAAAGCATCTCCACTTCTATAATACTGTCTTTGATACTGAGCATTTCCTTTTGATATATTCTTACAGTTTTTGTCTGTCTGCTTACATTATTTGTCTATCCTCGGTTATTGTCCTTTTTCAATTGGAACGCATATAATTCATAGTTATTTTAAGTTCTCTTTTTAGTAATTCTGATATTTGTGTCTTGTCTGGCATTGATGCTTGCTTTGCCTCTTCAGATCTTTTTATTGATTTTTGGTATACCTTGCAGTTTTTTGTTAAATGCCAGTGATGCTGTATTGGAGAATAGGTTTTAAAGTAAATAGGCCACTAGCATGAGGGTTTATGCTAATCTGAATAGGAGTTGCTTATTAATTAATGCCTGCAGTAACTGTTGGGGCCAGTGGCTTTATATCCCTCTATTGTCCTAATTTTTGTCTCCCTTGCCCTCCCTGGGCTTCCCTCAGTATGCCCTCCTCAGGGAACGTCTGCATCTCACAGCTCTGTCAGCTGTATTGCACTGTGTACTAGAATCCAGTGTGGGGGTGATATGTTGCGGGGCAGGAGATTCATACTGTCATCTTATGATTCAATCTCAGTCTTCCAGTGCACCTGCAGCTCTGGGCTAAGACCTCAGACCTCGACTGGTGTTTCCACAATCATTGCTTAGCTTCTCTCCACACTTTAGGTTAGACAGGGAGGCAAGAGTGACCTGGGTCAGGCAGAAGTCCCTTCCGCTGTCTGGGATAAGGCTCTGGGTAAAATCTTTTCCCCTTGAAAAGCAGCTTTTGTTATGGAGGATCCTCTGGACATATCACACAATGATTACTCTTCCTCTCCTCCTGCCAGAATCACAAAGATAGAGAATTTGCATGTGCACTATGAGAGCCCAGTGGGGCTCCTGGAGATAAAACCTGGGAATGTGCTGGGGTCAGTCCAAGACCACAGCCCCCATGGGTTTTTCACTTTCATGCTAGTCCACACTCAGCCTCCAGCAATTCATCAAAATCATCATTTAAGTGTCCTTACCAGTTTATGATTCCAGCAGCTTCTGCTCTAGGTAAGTAGATCTCATCTGTGACTCTCTGAATTTACCTGTCTTTCCAGATTTCAGGATAACAGATTTCCTTATAATCTCAGGTCTCCGATGAGTCCAAAAAAAGTCACTGATTTTCAGACTGTTCTTCCTTTCCTTGCAGGCACAGGAATGACAGTTTATAAGCTCTTTGCACACTGGAGTTTAAACACTGAAATTCTGTAACCTGAAGACTATTATAGTGGTGTTCATCAAGTTTCTTTTTATGAGATAGCATCTTTTCTAGGAGTTCATCACATACAGAAGGATTTCATGGAGAAAAACTAAATACATAGGATCTTCTAACTTATATTTATCAAATAAACATAAAGTCTATGCACTAACACTGTCAAGCATCTTTCTTTCATAAAGCTAAATATCTTTTTATACAGTATTGCGGTCTTTGGTTTTAGAAGGGTTGCTTTTGCAACTCTCCATGGATACATAAATTTGTAACAACTGTATTTATGGTTCCACCTGCATTTTTCAAATGCTCTCTGAATATCTGGTTGACCTGAGTTGAGATCAACTAGTGAGTAAAAGACAGAAATATCAAGCCTCATCATGGACAGTCATCACCTTGAGAATTATCAGTGATAACCCTATAGACTTAAGTGTGTCATCTTGATAAAGTTATTACCATATGAATGTTACTCTGAACCACATTAATGAAGAGTTATAAGGTGGCTACTCATACACACTGAGTAACTTATGCTTTACAACCAGGAAGAGAATACTTCAAGTAGAGAGTATTCCAGAGAAAAAGGCCTATAAGAAGAATGAGCGCCATCTGTTTACTTCTGGGGAAGGAGATACAGTCTTGAAAGTGAAAATGTTAGTCACCATGTCTAACTCTTTGCGACCCCATGGACTGCAGCCGGACAGGCTCCTCTGTCCATGGGATTCTCCAGGCAACAACACTGCAGTAGGTTGCCATTTCCACCTCCAGGGGATCTTCCCAACACAGGGATCGAACCAGGGTCTCCTGCCTTGCAGGCAGATTCTTTATCACCAGAACTACCAGAGAAGTCCTACAGACTTAGTTAAGAGCAAAGAAGTTTTGTGATTAGAAGAGAGTTGTATTTTCAAGCTGTATGTGGAGCTCTGCTTTGTATGTCCTCTATGAAAATAGTCTCTTGATCACCAGATCTTTCACACACAATGCTTGTAGATATGCTCTAGAAAATGACTCATACCAAGTATTTCAAACAAAGAAATGAAATGATCAAATCACCAGTTTCATTCTTGCTTGGTGTACCTACATTTCCCGGTTGACCTATGGCACCTTTCATCTTGATGACCACAATATAGTGCTCTCTACACTTGATTCTCCTGCCCCAACAGCTTATCTGGCTTCAGTGAAAGCTGGCCACTGCCCACTCCACTACGCATCATCCTATCCAATATGAATTATTTTTAACTAAGAAAGCTATTTTTAAAAATAGCCAGAATCAAGAGAGGCGCATATTGAACTCATCAACTGATACACAGCAGGATGCTGTAATCAAGACTTCACATGGAATCTAAACTCTGAGTTGTAATCTTGAAATTGATATCAGTTCTACTCTCTATTTTCTAGTCTGAAATAATAATATTTATAAATATTAGTACATTGTGAACTCTGAAGTTCCATGCAAACCCAAGATACTAATCTCCTTCCAATGCAATAGTGCTTAAAAAATTACAATATTGCTTTTTTTCTCAAGTGCTTTAATTAGAAAAAAAAATTATCTTTTATTATGTAAGGGCAGCAAGCAAGAAGGAAATTAATGAATTAAACAATGAAATACAGCCACCACTTTGTAATTTTTGTTCTTAGGGAGTGTAGTCAGCAGATTCAAGGGAGTACCCATCATCATGCCCTCTGCTATTGATGCTTTGACTGATACCCTCCCCTCCAGTGTAGGTGGGACTCATGAACTGCTTTTAACCAACAGAATATGCCAAAGGTGATATGATGTACTAGATTATGTGTATACACTCCAAAAGATTGTTATTCATCTTGCTAAGAGACTCTGTCTTTCTTTGGCTGGATTTGAAGACACAGGCTGCCATGTTTGTGAGCTGCTGTGTGGAGAAGAGCTTGTGACAAGAAGCTGAAGGTGGCCTCCAGCTCAGAGAAAGAAGAGAACTGAGGTCCTCAATCTGGCAAGCTGAAAGGGACTGAATTCTGCCAATAACGCTGTGAGCGAAGAAGTTGATCCCTCCCGCACTGAGCCTCAGATGAGATCACCACTTGGCCAATACTCTGATTGCAACTTTGAAAGATCCTGAAGTGGAGGACTCAACTAAACTGCTCCCAGACTCCCGACCCAGAGGAAAAATAAATGTGTGTCGTTCTAAGTCACCAAGTTTGTAGTATCATTGTTAAGCAGCAACAGATAACTAATACACTGAGTTTTACTATGTTCTTTCTAATTTAAAGACTGAACATAACTTCTGTGATTGATTTTATTCGTTTGTTCTAAATGAGCACTCCTATTGAATTCTGTCACATAAATAGGGGGAAATAGCTAACATTTATTGAACTCTTTCTTACACTAAGTAGTTTACAGGCATTATCTCTATTTCTGTCTTCCAGCATGGAAGGCACAGCTCTTCACCACCATTCATTAAATCAATCAATCAATCTGAAAATCACAATCTACCTTCAGGACAGATAGGAAAGAAAGCACTTTATTCTAAGAGATATCTGGTAGGCTGTAAGGATTAGAATTCACTGAGCACAAAACTATGCTATTAATAATACAGAACACTGCAAACAAGCAAAATTATTGCAAACTTTGCTAAAATTATTGTAGACATAAACAACTGGCTATGAATCAGTATGGCAGTTACATCATCTTATTCAATCTTCTTAATGGCATCAATTTACCATCTTGAGTTATGTAACTATTTGATAAATGCAATCATCAAAAAGGGATGAAAAACAGAGACAGATTTACCATTTGCAAGCAGGAGTCTACAATAAGGCAATCATCATAATGTACCCTTCAACAGGCAAAGATGAAACACAAGTTATCAAAGCAAAGATGCTTATTTCAAATCGTAGTGCTTTTTTTTTTTTCTTTTCAAAAAAAAGTTCTTTAAAAATGAAAAAATAACATGTCTCAGCCCCGCTGGAGATCAGTTTGGACTATGACTTTAACATGATTGATGTAAACATCTTACTACCAGTTTCCTGAATCAAAAGCAAAAAAAAAAATTTTATAAAATATTTTTCAAATTTAATATATTGATCGACTCCCAAAAAAACTTAGTGATAGGACTATAGAGTAGCATTTTGGTTGCAGTATAACAATTCAGGGACATATATGGTTTCACTGAAAGTAGTAACATGACATTAGAATTTCTTTAAATGTGCTTTTAAAAATTTGGAGCCAACAAAACTTTTAGATTTTCAGAAATATTTCTGTATGTGTTACTATATTTGTCTACGTATTACTTAAATAAACTTTGCTTCAACTTTATACAGGCTATTTTTTTTAATTAAGTTTTTTAACAGATTATTCTGTCTGAATCTACTCCATTGAACTTATTCAGATTTATTTAAAAATAAATACACAATTAGTATTGTCTTTCACACAACCATACAATAATATTTGACCTTACCCATCAATATTAAAATACATTTATTTTATATTATTTTTATTTTTTTGCTCCAAGGTTTCAGAAATGTACCATAATTCATGACACTCCATAAATCTAATCCAGTATTCTCGTCTGGAGAATTCCCTGGACAGAAGGAATAGGTAGTCTACAGTCCATGGGGTTGCAGAGTCAGATACAACTGAGCAAGTAACACTTTCTCACTTTCAATGCTGTTTTTAAATAAATAAAATTGTTTCCTTTCCATGAAAATTGAAATTATGTTTTCAATATTTTCCCAGTATAGATATGATTAACAGTAGTTAACTTTTATCTAGAACCTTTTCTAATTAAATTGACATATATCTCATATTCTGGCAGATGATAATCAACTTAGAGTTAACTCATGAGCTGATTTTTCTTACTTTACAAATGAAGAAGTCCATCCTGGAATGGTGAAATGACTTACACTTGACCCTGAAGAGAGAAGAAAGCAGAGTCAGTAGAATCCAATGATTGTCAGATTCTAAAACTGATCTTTCTTTGAGAGCGAAAATCAAGAGTCTTAACCACAACAGTATCCTATTGGTGATTGCTTGTGCTATTTTAGCTAAACACTGTTTTATAAATATTGAACTCTCACTTTTCTTTTGTTTGTTCCTTCAGAAACCTCTCCTCAGTTGTTGTTATTCAGTGGCTAAGTCATTTCTGACTCTTTGAGATCCCATGGACTGTAACCTGCCTAGCTTCCCTGTCCTTTACTATCTCCTGGAATTTGCTCAAACTCATGCCCATTGAGTCAGTGATGCCTTTCAACCATTTCATCTTCTGCTGGCAAAACCATACAAAGCATTTGAACTGAAAAGTAGTTCATTTTTCCATGCTTTGCTGGTTTATTTGTGTTTCCTGTTTCCTTTGTCTTGTTATGCATTCATGTGTAGGGTGGAAAGGAAGGGGTTAATGTGTTCTGCCACTCTGAAATTACTACCCACAACTGAAATCACAGCTTAGTTTCTCTTAAAACACATGTTTGCCATTTTTAATCACAGACTCAGTGATTAAGAATGGAATGAAAAAGAGACATGACTAAGGAGCAATTCAAATAAACACAGAATTAAGATGTTGTGATATGTTTATAAAGACTAGAGACATCTGGAATATTCCAGCTAAATAGTACAGATAATGCACTCTTTCTTTTAATAAGGGCTTTGAGTACCATAAAATATCAAATGCTTAAGTACTACTGAGATCCTCTGTTATTTTTCCTTTGTCTTCTAGTATATGCCAAGTTCTAAAGGTTTTTTTTTTTTTTTCAATTATATTGTGCTCATTACTTCTGACATTTTAGACTTTAATCTTCTTTATTAAGGAGAATCTATATTGTGTTCAAACAGTCTCATGTTAATCAAATCTCTATGAATTATGCTTGTCTCTATGAATTATGTGTCTATTCACTTAGAACACTCTCTATTCAAAATAAAGATATGTGATGCTAAATAGGAGGTAATAGTCTAATTCCAATCATAGAATTTCTCCTTCATTTTAAAGAGAAATGAAAGTGGAATAATTTTTATAATTTGTGATTGTGTCAGTCAACACAGTATTAAGACAGTATAGCTGTTTCAGGAAGAACATTTAGGGAATTGGGTGCTCTCAAATTTGTAGCAGGCATGGTGATAGAAACAAAAATACCCCACCATGAGCACTGTGAATTTTGCCACAATCAGCAAGGTGGAAAACAGGAGTCCACCACTAGAATAATTAACTCTACCAACACCAGCAAGTAACTGAGATCCAGCGGTTAGAAATCGTGGTAACTGCAAATGATGCAATTATTGCTTCTCTCTAGATATGGATTGGACACTGGCACACCAGTGCGGACCTTCATTCACAGCTGTGCTGGCTGGCAGAAAACAGGCTGAAGTAGAATGAAGATGGCCTCTGCCCATGTTTACCTAACAGACTCAAAGTGGTTGCATTTAAACAGAGGACCATTGTATGAACAACCATGGCTGAGAGGGTGTCTGAAGAAAAGCCTCTAGGAGTGTACACGAGGTGGACTGGAAGGTTTGAATGGAAGGTGAATGTCAAGCCACAACATGCACCTTAGTGTTTTTTTTTGTCTCATTTTCTTTTTTGCTGTTCAATATCCTCTTCTGAGTCTCCTGGAATTATCTGTGAGTACCACTCTTTATCACATTTTAGAAAACAATGTTTTAAACTGTACCATTTGAACCACTTATTACTGCTTTTTAAGAGTATAAATGTATTTTTAATTTTAGGCATCCTACTTGGGATGAAATTGGGCAGACATTTGTTGAATGCTATCTGAATTTCAGATATCATGCTATCTTTAGAGAAAACAAAATGTTTTATTGTCCCTGCTCTGGTGGCATTATGCCATTTGATCTAATTAGGATAAAGAAGTATTTAATAGAAGGAAGAGCAGAAAGATGAAACTAGAATTAAAGTTTCATCAATAATTATTTTAGCCTCTGGATAAAGGACAGAATTACAAAGTTAAAACAAAGCTAGGCGTTTATATGGAGAAGGCAATGGCATCCCACTCCAGTAATCTCGCCTGGAAACTCCCATGGACGGGCTGCAGTCCATGGGGTCGCGAACAGTCGGACACGACTGAGCGACTTCACTTTCACTTTTCATTTTCATGCATTGGAGAAGGAAATGGCAACCCATTCCAGTGTTCTTGCCTGGAGAATCCCAGGGATGGCGAAGCCCGATGGGCTGCCATCTGTGGGGTCGCACAGAGTCGGACACGGACACGACTGAAGCGACTTAGCAGCAGCAGCAGCAGCAGCAGGCGTTTATATAGGAAAATAAATTGATTTAGCAACAATAGTAGCAACAACTGAAAAATAGATTTGAGACCCAAACTAATTAGATTGACAACAAATAATAATTTCTTAAAAAAATGAAAACAAATAGCTAATTTATGAATGTAATAGAAATATATGATAGAAGAAGACATCTTTTAATCCCTTGTAAATAAACCAGGATTTAAGAGATATTATATTCAAACGTATTTCTTTGTTTTTCTGGGAGGACAACTCTGATATACTTTGGTTTCAATTACACACTGATAGATTCTTTCTAGAAGGCAACTTGGCAATAAGTAAAAAGGGTCCTTAAAAGTTTAAATTCTTTTAAAAATTTCTGCAATTTGACTAAAGATGACAGAAGCTATGTCTGTTTTATTCACCACTGTCTCACTGCTGTAGCTTTTAAAGTATCTGATACACAGTTTTCAATAAATTTTGTTTGGAGAAGTGAGTAATAATTATCAAAGCATGAATTTAATAGCAAATTAACCTGAAAAAATCCTGAAGGTCAACATTGAAGGGAAAATTAATAACTTTTGGCCTATTCGTATTATAAATATTATTCATCCAATAAAAATGTATGTACAATTATTATAATGGCAAGGGAATATGTTCAGTAGGCAATAACACAAAGGTGTCTTATAGTAGTCTGTATTTCATCATCTGAAATAAAGGTAAAACACAAAAGAAGATAACATGTTAGCTGTGGGTCAAGATTAGTTTCATTAGAATCAACACTTCTGGTAAGATTCTCCTAATTCTTCAGACCCATATTATAGATGGAAATTATAGCTTAAATTGTCCTGTATTTTCAAATGTTTTCATATGTTCAAAGTCTAGTAAAACTACACTGAATATCATACCATTTTATTTAATACTTCTATAAGACATTTATCTATACATATTCACGTTCAGTCGCCCAGTCATGTCTGACTCCTTACGACCCCATGAATCACAGCACGCCAGGCCTCCCTGTCCATCACCAACTCCCGGAGTTCACTCAGACTCACGTCCATCGAGTCCGTGATGCCATCCAGCCATCTCATCCGCTGTCGTCCCCTTCTCCTCCTGCTCCCAATCCCTCCCAGCATCAGAGTCTTTTCCGGTGAGTCAACTCTTCGCATGAGGTGTCCAGAGTACTGGAGTTTCAGCTTTAGCATCTGCCCTTGCAAAGAAATCCCAGGGCTAATCTCCTTCAGAATGGACTGGTTGGATCTCCTTGCAGTCCAAGGGACTCCCAAGAGTCTTCTCCAACACCACAGTTCAGAAGCATCAATTCTTCGGTGCTCAGCTTTTTTCACAGTCCAACTCACATCCATATATGACTACTGGAAAAACCATAGCCTTGACTAGACGGACCTGTGTTGGCAAAGTAATGTCTCTGCTTTTCAATATGCCATCTAGGTTGGTCATATTAGAGGTATCTATTTCCTTAATTCTCTTTATATTCCAGCATGAAATTCAACATCAGGTTCATTTTAATGTTAATGAAACCATTAACTATTACCCATATTTATATATTTTTAGTTTGAGATAAACAGTTTACCTATACCTAATAAAAATTAAAATATAACCAATCCAAGATACATTATACATTTCAACAAAAAAGTAGATTGTCACAAACAGTTGTTTGACTGAGGAGTTTCTCCAAATTATGGTACGTAATTACTACTTTGTGGCAAATGCCACAATATTCAGAAACCTAGTCTCACATTTAGTATAAGCAATTTCCATTCCAGTGGGTTTGCTCACATACTCACATGTACTACATTATGAAGGATTCTAAAGCTAACCCTTCATTTGGTTTCTCTCATAAGTGTGATGTTACAGAATATGATTTTGGTTTCCATCATGTAGTTTCAGATTTATTTACATACACTTGTGGTTCCATAATCTTTGGCAATTGAACACCAGCCAGAAAAAAAAAAAAGGGTAAACATATATATTATATAGTTTTATATATATATATGTATATATATTTTATAAAAAAGAGATATGGAAAATGGAAGGAAAAAGCTAAGTATCAAGTAATAAGGGCCAGAAAATTTTTATAAAGACTAGAAAGAATGAATGTTTAGGGAAAAAATAGCTTTTGCCTCTAACCTATGTTGCCTTGAGGCTATTATTGCCTGCTTCCCTGCAGAAATTGGTAGCAGCAGCCAAGACATCAGTGTTCTCATGAAATAAGTACACTCTAAAGAGTTGCCCTTAGGTATTGAATATCCTGTCTTACTCTCTAAAAATCTCTAAGACTGTAGATTACAATTTAGGGAGATTGTCACTTCCCAATCATACTATACCTCAAAGTTTTAAATTTAAGATCACAAAAGGTCAGAAGGTTAGAAAAGCAGTTTTTGCAAAACATACAGAAATCTTGAATCATATTTAAAATACTGACTTTATATACATGTACCTATATAGGTGAAAAAAAAAAAAAAAAGATTACAAATAGGAATGATCAGCAATGGTCATCTGGTAGAGATTTCAGTACCAAGCTTATCTCCTATGCACTAAAATAGTGGTCAGCAAATGACAGCCTGAAGGCCAAATTGAGCCTAGTTTCCGTTTTTGTAAATAAATTTTTATTGGAACACAATCATCCCCAATAATTTCCACATTATCTATAGCTGCTGTCACATTATAGGGAAAGTTTAAATGGTGTGACAGAGACTGTCTGACTTTCAAAACCTAAACTATTTACAATTTTCTCTTTTATAGAAAAAAATTTCCAAACCCTACTTTAAATTCACAGGCTGAGGTCTGGCCTTTGATCACTCCTCAGCGCAGATAGGGGCTTCTTTGATGGCTCAGCGGTAAAGAATTTGCCCCTGGGTTGGGAAGATCCCTTAGAGAAGGAAATGGCAACCACGCCAGTATTCCATGGGGTTGCAAAGAGTCAGACACAGCTTTGCAAGTAAAAAGCAGCACAGATAGACAATTAATGCACAGATGTTGTCAATATAAAACAAGAATTAAAATTCACTTTAAAATGAATGAAGTATAATTATTTGGTTAGTATGAAAAAAATTGAGTAGAATACTAGAGAGGGTAGCCATTCCCTTCTTCAGGGTATCTTCATGACCCAAGGATCAAATCCAGGTTTCCCACACTGGCATTAAGGTAAAGGCAGATTCTTTACCTTCTGAGCCACCAGGAAAGCCCAATACAGAGAGTACAAAAGAGTAAACAGTGATATATTGAATATACCTGAATATCAAATTAGTTAAGTTGGAACAAAAATTTTCTGATATTCTAGAGAAATTTTCTTGGAGAAGGCAATGGCACCCCATTCCAGTACTCTTGCCTGGAAAATCCCATGGAAGGAGGAGCCTGGTAGGCTGCAGTCCATGGGGTCGCTAAGAGTCGGGCACGACTGAGCGACTTCACTTTTGCTTTTCACTTTCATGCACTGGAGAAGGAAATGGCAACCCACTCCAGTGTTCTTGCCTGGAGAATCCCAGGGACGGGGGAGCCTGGTGGGCTGCCGTCTATGGGGTCGCACAGAGTCGGACACGACTGAAGCNAAAAGATGAAAATCATACATATATCTTATGTCTCTGCCCATATGGAATTAAAAATACCTAGAAGGAAAAAAAATCTGGAAGCTAAATAGCATATGTCTAAACGAGTCAACGGAGAAGGCAATGGCACCCCACTCCAGTACTCTTGCCTGGAAAACCCCATGGACGGAGGAGCCTGGTGGGCTGCAGTCCATGGGGTCGCTAAGAGTCAGACACGACTGAGCAATTTCACTTTGACTTTTCACTTTCATGTATTGGAGAAGGAAATGGCAATCCATTCCAGTGTTCTTGCCTGGAGAATCCCAGGGACGGGGGCACCTGGTGGGCTGCCATCTATGGGGTCACACAGAGTTGGACACGACTGAAGTAACTTAGCAGCAGCAGCAGCAAATGAGTTGAAGAAACAAGGAAATTATGAAATATTTTGAAATGAATAAAATAAGGCAGATTAGGTATCAAGGCTCCCCATTTTCTTAATAAAACTCACCTGCGGCTGGGTTTTTACTCAAACTATCAATACTTGAATCTTTTTAATTAATTACTTTTGAGTGTGTGAAACACTAACATGATTCTTAAAGCACTAAAGGAGGTTATGAGAAGACATGAACTCTGACCCCTGAACTGGACCCAAGCAAATGGGAGCCTCCAACCCACTCCTTGGACTTTATATTCCACTTGCATTCCCCAAGCTAGAAGCTGCCCAAGAAGACACAGCCTTGAGGAAGTAATGTGTTGTTTGGATCATCTGAACAGTACACATGACTGAATCCAGTCAAATCTTCTATATAAACTTTTAAGACTCTGTAAGGCAGATGTGAAGATCTATGCATTTTGCAGCTACCCAAGACAAGACTCGTAAGTAAGTCCCCTTGCTTATGAAACCTGCTACCAGTCAATCAATTTTCTTGTTATTTAGTCACTAAGTCATGTCCAACTCCTTGAGACCCCATGGACTGTAGCCCACCAGGCTCCCCTATCCGTGGGATTTTCCATGCAAGAATACTGGAATGGGTTGCCATTTCCTTCTCCAGGGAGTCTTCCTGACCCAGGGATCAAACCCACATCCTCTGCATTGCAGATGAATTCTTTACCACTGAAACACCAGGGGGCGTCAATTAATCAGTCAAGCATATTAAAACATGTATGATGCACCTAAAACAGTTTAGTGGCTCAAAGACAAATTATAGCTATAAATGTTTATCTTAGAAAGTTCCATTAAAATAGCTATTAAAGAACAAAGTCAACCCAAAGCAAGTAGACTATAAGAGAATAATTTTATGAAATTGAGGAAATTAATGAAGACTAATAGAGAAAATACAAAAACAGAAAATGAAGATGAAAACTTGGTTCTAATAATAAAAGATTTAAAAATTGATAAACTCCTAGCTATACTAATCAATAAAAACACAAATTACCAATATCAAAAATGAAAAACATTAAAAGGATAAGCCAATACTATGAACTTTATGATAAATTAAATAATATAGATATAATGAATC